>CAUYPK010159096.1:0-18210 GCA_963574355.1 Loris lydekkerianus | reverse complement strand
AAAAAAACAAAAAATATTATTTCCTTTTTTAAAAAATCTTGCACTGTTTTTTTATTTTTTTTCTCTTTTTTTTTTTTTTTTTTTTTTATATTTTTTAATTTTTAATCTTGTGGGGGGGGGGGGGGGGGGGTTGTACTGCTTTAATCTGGTGTCCTTTCTATTATGGCCCATGAGTCCTGGGCAGGTGTTGAGGGTAGTTTATTTAGGAACATTGTTACTTTAAGTGTGTGTGTGTGTGTCCTAAAGGCCTTACTATTGTAGACCAAACATCTGGTTCATCCATGGGGACCCTCTGGACATGTCTTCGCTCTTGGGAGCCCCTCCCTAGGGTCTTAATCAGGTTATTTCTAAAATAATCCAAGTTAGTAAGACATAGGACCATATCTGTTTGTTCGTGTCAGAAAGTCCCTGAGACATTGATTAGCTTGTATCCCGAGGGAGTCTACTTGTAAGGTCTCAGTTGGACCCATTCCCATGTTAACTCAGTGTGACAACTTAGGCCCTCCTGACTCAAGCTAGTTCAAAATTGCCAAAATAGCCCAGCTACACCTGCCACCCATCCTGCTAGTGTCTAAGTAACTGCCTAATTTTACATTTCCCCTCTGCTCTGCACAGCCCCATCCTTTGGGAAATGGGCCGTCTACCTCGCCCCTTTTTCACTAAGAAGGGGCGATGTGAGTAGTGGGTTCTGCAGTCAGGTGTCTATCAGGGCGGGGGTGGATGTCCATCTAGAGGACTGCAGAAAAGGGGGCTCAGTGGTTCATCAGTGTGGTTGTTTTCATACAGGTGGATGTCTGGTTGTCGCTGTAAATGTTGATACCTGGTGGTGACCAGCATCTGAAAGTGAATAGCCTCTAAGTGGGAAGAAGTCAATCTTATTATGTAGTTGAAAATACAGGGCCTGAAAATTAGATCTGGTCAATATCTAACCCTTTTCCTCTGCCCACCATTTTAGTAAAAACAGAAGGGCAGAAATCAAGTTCTGGAATATTATATAAATCAAAATAAGTCATTTGTTAAGAATATCCCCAGTTACTCTAAGAGCCAGCCAGACAGAAAGAAAAGCAGCTTCTATTTTCTGTTTTCTAGTGGCGCTCGGAGCTGCGGCCACAGGCAGGAGCGTGAGCTGTGGCAGTGGTGGAAGTGGCTGGCGGCTCCGGTCGCCGCCGACATCAGGCTTCCCTTGTCACTGCTGAGGACTGCTCAGAATCACTCCATGTTGGTGGAGCTCAAAAATGGGGAGACACATACAATGGGCACCTGGTGAGCTGTGACAACTGGACAAACATTAATCTGAGAGAGGTGATCTGCACATCCAGAGATGGGGACAAGTTCTGGCGGATGCCTGAGTGCTACATCCGAGGCAGCACCATCAAGTACCTGCATATCTCTGATGAGATCATCGACATGGTCAAGGAGGAGGTGGTAGCTAAGGGCCGTGGCCGAGGTGGCCTGCAGCACCAGAAGCAGCAGAAGGGCCGAGCCATGGTGGGTGCTGGTCGAGGTGTGTTTGGCGGCCAAGGCTGAGGTGGGATCCCTGGCACAGGCAGAAGCCAGCCAGAGAAAAAGCCAGGCAGACAGGCGGGCAAGCAGTGAACCCCCCCAGAGACTGGCCACCGTGCACCACACCTCAGGCAGTCACCCTCCCACCAGTGTGGTGTGTTCCTGTTCTCCATGGATCTGTTCAGAAAGAAAGCAAGAGGCAGGTGTTGGGGGAGGACCCTTAACACTCCGCTCCCCCCACATTTTGTGACCCTCATCTTAGCTAGAGTCCCTTTTTTGTTTTTTAAAGCCAGCAGTTCTCCAGTTGAAAATGTTATTATTCAGGGTTTTGGGTTTTGTGAAGTTGCCATCCCAACAGCCACCTGGATTCCTGGAAGATTCTGTGTATTAAAGGCATCTTTGAAGCCCTTGATTTTGTTTTAAGGTCCAGCATTTTCCAAAAGGTTTGTTTTGCATATCACCTTGGAGTCTGCCATGGCAGTGAATAGACGGGAGGTTTTTATTTTAAGCCACTTGCAAGGAGGTTGATATCCTTGAGAGTTTCTTTCAACAGGGCACCAAGATTTTGCCTTTTCGAAACAAACCTGAGGATAACCGAATGTTTTAGAACCGTGCTAGGACCTTGCTGGGCCTGCCCCTTCACTTCCACTCTGTTTGTGTTACAAAAATAAAAATGAATGCAGATAAAAAATAAATAAATAAAAATAAAGAGGACCCTTTTTTTCCTTAGTTCTAAATGAGTAACTGGCCTTGGGTCTTCTGCTGAGTGCTAGTACTTTACCTCAAGGTCACTGGTAACATGGCAACCATAGTTTTTAGCAGGGAAAGGATAAATAGTTGAACAAACTTTGCATTTTAACTCTGTAGGGATAGATTGACCTTTTGAGTTCTGAACTTTTGATGCATTTACCTATAACAACTTTACACACATGTATAAGAAAAGAAAGGCTTTAAACGGAAGTCTTATAAACTGAAAACAGAAAACTTTGTTGTTTCAGATAGAGATTCCTTTTGCATTATAAGCAACTTAACCACATACAAAGTTGTGTCTAAATTCTCCTTTTGTGAACTTTCACCGCTTACACGAATGATCTTTCAACGTATTTCAGTCCCTCATTTCTGTCTGAAATTTTCTTTCTTAAACCACCAGTTACTTTAAGACAAGAAGTTTTCACAAAAGATTCTTTCCTACACAAAATTATTCTCTATTCTTTTATCCTTCCTTACTAAAAGTACATCTTCATGGTCATGTCTTTTTATACATCTCTCTCCCCCCTACTTACCGGTTCCTTTTCTTTTACTCCAAACTCAGAAATAAAAGGAAAAAGTAGATTGTGTACAAAGTCTCAGTTCAATTTCTCCAAAAGCCTGTGACATTCAATGAGTTAGGTGTTTAACTTTAAGATTCCATTCAAACAGTGCAGTAGGGCGATGAGACTGATCTCCCAGTGGCAGAGGAGCTGTGGAATACACAGTGGGCTGTATTTTACCTTCTACTCCAGAAATGAAGATAAGAGAGGGAAACAGAGCTCCTAAAATTCAGGGAGTGTGGAGGAAGTGGCCCTCACGTTATTAAAATCAGTTTGCTTGCCTGTAACAGAGAGAGTGTTACCTGAGGCTCAGCCATTCCAGTGTGATGAAGTTGTGCTTGTTCTGGGTCTGTCTGTCCAACTGAAATAGTCCTAGAGGGTCCATAGGTGTGGGGAATGCTGGCTCAGGGAGCTCTGCCAGTTCCGGATGTGAGCTCTGCTCCCTGGTGCGTCTCTGTCCAGAAACCAGTTAGCTGCAGAGGAAGCAGAGTACAGCCCGCAGAGCAGGGTGCATTCTTGATGTCTTTGTGCCTCTGTCTCTGAGAAATTTCTACCACAGTGTAGAATTTTTTAAGAAACTTTTAGAAAAGTTTCTTTCTGCTCCCAGGGCCTGCTGCTGGCTCCATCTCCTTTTCCCCTTCTCTCTGTCTCCTTACAGTGTCAAAGACCAAATTTTATGGTTATCAAAGACCATTGATGGCCAGGTTTGGAATTCTGCTTGTGGAGTCTGAGGCTCCTTTACAAGCTTTTGGAGTTTGTGCCAAATATCATGGACCGACTGGGAGGAGAAGTGCACTTCCAGAATGGATTGTCTCGCCCAAGTGTCAGGATCTGAATTGGGAAGGGGGCAGTTGAAAGAGACACCTTATCTGGAAAGTGAAGACAGTGAGAGCAGGCAAAATGTAGATTAGGAAGTCCAGCGAGCTTCAACCTCAGCAGGGCATACGGTAAAAAAACCACTGAAAACAAAAGTAAATACCTCCTCCTGGCTGGCTCCCCAGCTGAGCTGAGTTCTCCTGATGAGTTCTAGATGGGGATATCCCCTCCAGACCCACCCCACTTGAGGTGACAGGAGCACGGGAGTTTTGGTCTCCGTCTCTCATCCATCTTGCTCACCAGCTTACAGTGATCATTCTCACCTTGAACTGTAACCTTTTCCTCCCAAGTGACTATTGTTTTCTGGACTATTAGAAGATTCTCTTCTTTTCTTGTGTCTGTCTTATGTAAAGACTTAAAAGCTGTACATATGGAATTCCATCTCATTTTGCTGACCATTGATAAAACAAGTTGTAAAATAGTATAATAATTTAAGAAGCTGTTCAAAGGGCCATTTTGCCTTAGAACCCCAAATATACATAGGCTAAACAATGTTGCCGTAGAATGTTAATTTTCTTTTCGTCACAGAGCAGTACCCATAAGTTGCCCAATTAGACAGGATTCACCCCAAAGGGCTTTCCTCCAGGTGAATACGTAAACAGAAAGAGACATATATTACACATACAGACAGACAGATACCAGGTGTGAGCACAAACAAATAAAAGCTTGACCATAGGAGATCTCGTCCCATTTCTCTGATTTTTTTTTTTTTTTTTTTTTTTTAGAGACAGAGTCTCACTTCATCGCCCTCAGTAGAGTGCCATGGCGTCACACAACTCACAGCAACCTCCAACTCCTGGGCTTAGGTGATTCTTTTGCCTCAGCCTCCCGAGTAGCTGGGACTACAGGTGCCCACCATGACGCCCGGCTAATTTTTTGTTGCAGTTCAGCCAGGGCTGGGTTTGAACTTGCCACCCTCGGTATATGGGGCCGGCGCTCTGCTCACTAAGCCACAGGTGCCGCCCCATTTCTCTGATCTTTAGCAAAAGAGCTCTAGTGGTTAAATAGTACAGTAATCCAAGGATCCATTGAATGGCCATTTTTTTTTACCTTTACGATTGCACGAGGGCCAGATCATGTTATACTAAAACCTCATCTTTTTCTTAGTCATAGGTGAGTACCCATAAGATAACCAATCAGATAGGATATAACCTGACAAGCTGTATACCGGAACTGACAACTGAGCCCCTATGGTTGGTCTCCACAGCAAATATACCTAGGAAACCAGATGGGGACTCTAACCCTTGTGCACAACCAGATGAGTCTCTAACCCCCGTGCACAATCATATGGGGACTGTAACCCCTGTGCACAACCACATGGGGGACTCTAACCCCCATGCACATTCATATGGGGACTTTAACCCCTGTACATAACTAGATGGGGACTCTAACTCCTGTGCACAACCAGACAAGGATTCTAACTCCTGCGCATACCCAGATGGGAACTCTAACCCCTGTGCTCACCCAGATGGGGACTCTAACCCCTGTGTGCACCTGAGTAGAAGTAAAAAGGATCTCTTTACCAATGTGAGGCAAGGCTGCCCTTCCAAGCCCGGAGGCCTAGGTCCAGAAGGGTTGTGCCAGCTGAGGTGCCAGGCGTCCTCAAACTTTTTAAACAGGGGGCCAATTGACTGTCCCTCAGACTGTTGGAGGGCCAGACTATAGTTTAAAAAAAAAACAAACTATGAACAATTTCCTATGCACACTGCACATATCTTATTTTGAAGTAAAAAAACAAAACTCGAACAAATACAATCACACCGCCTCATGTGGCCCGCAGACTGGAGTTTGAGGACCCCTGCTATAGACATTCAGCAGCTGTGTTGGTGGTTTTTTCCTTTGAGGAGTCCTCTGGTCTATTGGGCTCACCAAAGACTGGGAAACAGGACGTGTGCTAGTCCCCCCCTTGTGCTTGGCGATGTCTCTTCACAACTGCCCTGTCTTGCCCCTGGCAAATGATAAGCGGCAGGACAGATGGACGCACAGAGGGTCCACCACCGTGCAGCTCTGAAGACAGTGAATGGCCATGCATGCTGGGGCTGGAACTAAGAGGCGCCTTGACTCCGCCCCAGCCACGGCCATGGCCATCTGCTTGCCAAGTCAAGTAGTGCCTCATGTCATAGCTGCTTGGGGAGCAGGGCTGAGAGACAGTGAATGTGGCCAAGTTTGGAAATAAACAGCCATATCCCCATTCATTGTGTGTAGAAGTGGGAACCCGGAATGTAGCTCAGGGAGCCTTTACCCTCTCCCGCCTGCCTCTGCCCCAGACAGCCTTTTTTTTTTTTTTTCTTGAGCAGGAACCCTGTGAGACCATCCTCTCCCATTGCATGAAGTACAACGAGCCGCAGTAAAGTTTGCCAGGGCCCAGCTGTCAGATGTAGGCTCATTTGATGTTGGAGGTGTCTCCACAGTCCCAGCCTCCCTTTTGGGCTCAGCCTCAGGTCTTGCCATCAGCTGGTCTGACCCTGAGTTATGCCAGCCAGGCCCCAGCCTTCACCCACCTTCCCCGCAGCCATGTACTCCCATCTCAGCCCCAGCTCCACTTTCAGTTGATATAGGGACCTGTCCCCCTCCTTGTCCTTGGTGACTGCCTTCTCAGGGGCAGCGGCCCAACCTTGGTGCCTACAGGCTCAGGACCAGAAGCAAGGTAGTGTGTGCTAAGGACCTGTTTTACTCCTGGTCCTTTAAACCTAACAAGGGCTGGGCACAGTGGCTCATGCCTGTAATCCTAGCACTCTGGAAGCCTGAGGCGGGTGGATCACTTAAGCTCAGGAGTTTGAGACCAGCCTAAGCCAGAGCAAGACCCCACCTCTACTAAAAGTAGAAAAACTAGCTGGGCATTGTGGCAGGTGTCTGCAGTTCTGGTTACCCAGGAGGCTGAGGCAAGAGGATTGCTTTAACCCAGGAGTTTGATGTTGCTGTGAGCTATGGCACCATGGCACTCTACCTAGGGCAAGAGAGTGAGACTCTGTCTCAAAAAATAAAAATAAGGAAAATAAACCTCATGACAAACCAATGAAGTGGATTCTACTGATTCCCCTTTTACAGAAGAGGAAACCGAGGCTTAGAAAGACTAAAGGACTTGCTCAAAGAAACACGGATGGTGGAGACAAGATTCCAACCCACATTCCCGGGGCTACAAAGGCCATGCTGGTTCTCAGTGTGGTCATTAAGCTGCCTGGCATCCCTAGGGGCCGGGTCCACTAGGGCATGAGGTGTATTTCCTGTCCTGGAAATCTCCCTTCTCACCAAGCTTGGGCAGCGTCAGCTACGTGGTTCTGCTTCCTAACAGTTCTGCGACAAAATTTCAGACATTGCTTATGAAAGCTTAACCTTGAATTGGTTTCTCTGCCTCACTCAATAGTTCTGTGTATTACCTAATGTGAAAGTAAAGTTTTGAGACAATAGCATTTAGGAAAAAAAGAAAAAGCTTGCTTGTAAAGAAGCTCACGGGAGTCAGACTTCATAAAGACTCTGGTTTATCAAATACAACACAACGGGAATTTAAAGACCAAAAAGCATGGGGCAAAGCTACTAAGGTTACTGAGTCTATTGTGAGTCCACTGATGTCGGAAAATAGCAATTTTCTCACATATTATAACATCCATAAATATCATGACAATCTTTTAGATACAGCCTCACTAAAGTCAGGGATAAAGTTTGTTTTGTTGTAGTGTTAGCTAACCGAGGGGAAGCCTCACGATTTCACTTGTTTTGAGGGTCCAGAACTAGTTGGGAACTTATTTTCTTTTTTTCTTAGTTGGGAGATATGCTGAGTTCACTTGTTCTTAACAGTAACAGGAGCAAGGGACAATTTTGCCTCCGCACTAATAAGTGCCTACCCTGTTGAAACTATTCAGATACAGTTTCTGTTGCTTGCAACTGGCTGAAAGAGCCCACAGGATCACTGAGTCTGATTCCACATTTTATAGAGGAGGTAGTGGCCGGAGGGGAGGCTCCCCAACCTCCCTGTTCCTCCTTTTCCAGTGTCCTGTCTCACCTAGAGCTGGCCAGAAGTGTGGGACAGAGAGAGAAGGAAGGAGAGAGGGAGAGAGAGAGGGAGGGAGAGGGATGGAGAGAGAGGCAGAGAGAGTGAGGGAGAGAGGGAGGGAGGGAGAGGGAAGGAGGGAAGAAGAGGGGGAAAGAGAGTGAGAGAGGAATGGAGGGAGAGAGGGAGGAAGAGAGTGAGGAAAGAGAGGGACAGTGTGAGGGAGATGTGGGGGAGGGGAGGAAGTCTCCCGTCCTAGGAGACCATGACCTTCACTCTGCCATGGTCATGGTATGATGAAGGCCCTGCTTGGCTCAGCTCCTCACAGGCAGCACATTTTGAGCCTCAGGTTCAGTCCCAGCCCAGGCCCTAGGAACCCCCAACACCCAGGCAGGGGTCTAGGCAATTCTCATGTCCCTCCAAGGACTCCGTGGCAAGTCTTCCAGGTTGCTAGCCTGCTCCTTCCCTCATGCTTGAATATTACAAATGTTAGGGAGAGTAATGATTACTGTTCATCCACTGTGCTAACCACATTGTATACAATGTAGCATTTATTTCTCTAACAACTTTAAGAGGATGGTTTCCATTTTGTGTAGGAGTAAACTGAGGAATAGAGTGGCTAAGTGACTTGCCCAAGCTCCTGGATGAGTGTCTAGAGAGCCAGGGATGGAGTGGAGTTCTGTCTGTGTCCCGAGTTTGCTCTCCTACCCCGGTGTGTGCTGCTGACCCCGTGAGCTCAGTTCGCATACCTGCGCTGCATCTCTCTTCCTCCCTGGCCAATATGGTCCCATCTTGGGCTCCTAGAGGAATGGAGTGGGGAGGCACCTGAGGACCTGACACCTGTTGATGTCACTTGTCATGTTTTATGACAGTCTGCACTTCTGAGTGTCCCCTGATGCTTGGGTCTCTGGAGTTAGGACACAGGCTCTTTGTGCCCATTCTTCTACTGTCAGTGCAAATCCTGGCCCCTCTCTGGGCTGAGTGAACTCTCAGCCCCTTCTCAGCCCTGATGCTCTGGTGCTAAGCAGCACAGCCCCCTGGCCTAACCCAAGACAGGTTACCAGAAAGCTGGCAGGAATGACGTCTTTGCACATTAGCACCCACAAGAATGATACCTTCCCAGAAAGGTTTTCTTCCAGTAAGTCAAGGCTGGGAGGTGCATTTGTTTAATGAGTTCTGTCCACAACTAATCCAATTCGGTAAGTGAATTGGGGATGGGGAAAATGCTGACCTGACATTCAGAGAGTGGACTCAGAGTAAGGGGCAAAGGCACCAATGAACAGGAGAAGGGCCAGGAGAACCTATGTGTGGGTCAGGGTTTCCTGCCCCCCTCCCTGTGCGACACACGCTCACCCATGCATGTACTCACACACACTGACACACATGGGTGTGCCTTCTGTGTTTCCCTTCTGGCTCTTGATGTGTCTCTCTGCCTGTCTGTCTGCCTATTAGAACTGTAGCTCACCAGGATTCAGAGAGTAGACTCACCTACTGTGGTTGACACGTAGTGGACATATTGGGATGGACAAACATTCAGAGTGAGGTCCAAGGAGCATGGTAGACAGAATAATGGGCTCCCAAAGGTGTCCACATTCGAATCCCTGGAACCTATGAAAATGTTACCTTACCTGGTGGTGTGGTTTAAATGTTCCCCCTAGAACTCATGTTGAAATTTAGTTGCCAATGTAATGGTATGAGGAGGTGAGACCTTTGAGAAGTGATTAGGTCGTGAAGGCTCAGCCCTTGGGAAGGGATTAATGTTGTTATTCCAGAGGTGGGTTGGCTAACCCAGAGTGGGTTCTAGATAGAAAAGATGAGCTTAGACTAGTTTCCACTTCTTCTTGCATGGTCACTTCTGCCTTCCATCCTTCCACCACAAGGTTGACCCTGGCTAGATTCTGTCTTGTCCAATAGACTTCAAACTCTAGGCACTGTGGTCTTGGACTTTCCAGCCTTCTGAATCATGAGCCAAATAGTTCTCCCTTCTTTACAAATTACACAGTTAAAAGAGACTTTTAGATATGATTAGAGATTTAAGGAGGAGATAATTAATTCTAGATCACCCAGGTGGACCCAATGTAATCACAGGGATGCTTAGAAAGACAGGAGGGTCAGAGTCAGAGAGGAGATGTAAAGATGGAGGCAGAGGCTTGAGTGATGAACTTTGAAGTTGGAGGAAGGGGCCACAAGCCAGAGAATGTGGGAAGTTTCTATAAGGTGGATGAAGTAGGAAAGACATTCTCCTATAGAACCATAAGAAGGGTTGCAGCTCTACCAACACCTTGATTTTAGCCCATAAGATCTGTTTTGGATTTCTGACTTCCAGAACTTTAAGAGAATAGGCCACTAAGTCACAACAGCAGTCAAGAATTAATACAAGGAAGGCTGAGACGTGTGGCAGGTGGATGCCTGGGTTCTTCTGGCATGCTTAAGAGATGCAAGTGGCAAGAAGAATGGAGAGATGGGTTTGGGGGCTCAGAAGTGGGCTGAGATTGGAGCAAGGCTAGGGTGCTCAGAGGACAGAGCTCAGCAATGATTCAGAGGTGCTTGAGGCTGCAGCCTTGATCCAGCTCCCAGACTTGTTCTACCTATACTGCACTTTTAAAAACATTTGGACCAATATTTAAAAATCATTAGATTTCACATACAAATCTAAAGTCCTGATTTATCTTAAGATATGGGGTAATCTGGCAACAGTGGACCTGTCCTCCTGCCTATTCAGAGCCTCTGAGCCAATTCTGGCTTGAGAGGGGGAACATTCCCAGGGGAGGCAGGGCCCTCAGTCATGAGAGTGGGGCCACCGCATCCCAAAAAGAGAACCTAAGGCTTTTTAGAGCACAGTTTGGGAAGCCCCCAAGGTTAGCATCTGAGCCATGCAGGCTCT
This sequence comes from Loris lydekkerianus, assembly GCA_963574355.1. Classification (NCBI taxonomy): domain Eukaryota; kingdom Metazoa; phylum Chordata; class Mammalia; order Primates; family Lorisidae; genus Loris; species Loris lydekkerianus. Next base: position 7,649 of record CAUYPK010159096.1, on the reverse strand, counting down.
TCATAGCCCCAAGCTCAGATTCAACCTGACAAGTATAGAGAGCAGTGGGACTCTTAGCCACATTGATCTGGGCACTAAACTCCTATTAATGTAGTTGAGAAGGCAATTGCCTTCTTGGAAGCCACTGTGTGATGGCTTGCACAGACCTTGTAGTCAGATGGAGACCCCAGGCCCGCCCTGTGGGAGCAGCTGTGAGCCTGAGATGTCTGCGCCCCAGTATTCAGCTTTAACCCAGGCTTCACACTCTGGCCCTGTCCATGTGGCCTGTCTCTCTAGCCACCCACTTCTTCTGTGATCTGCACCCTCAGCTGTCTCCCCTGCAGTGGCCTCTCTTCATGAACCGGCCCATGAAGGGCAGCAAGATCCTGTCTGGTGCACTGACAGTGATCCTGCCCCTCCCCAGTGTAGCCTTCTCTCCTAGACCCCCCTTCTGACCTTTTTTGGTTTCTTCTATCAGCACATCTAGACCCCCTTGATGTCCTGTTGTCAATGTGTCCTTCCAGTTTTCCCTCCTCAGACTTACTCCAGTGGGCATGATTTTGGTTCGGACCTGTGCTCCACGGCTGGGGCTAACGTCCTCCCCTTTGCTCCTGCTAGATGGGGTCTGTGACTAGCCAGGTCTCCTTCCCACCTCCAGCAGTATCCTCCTCAGTCACCAAGGCCTGTCTCATTCACTTCCCTGACATCTCTTGACCTTGACCTGTGCCCCTGCCTTTGACCCCATCTCTAACAGCAGCCAGAGAATTCTCTTGAGAGGATGCCCTTGGCTTCTGTGCAAACCCTCCAGGCATCATGGCTGATTTGCAGGGTAAGGCCAGGGAACCGGGCACTTCTTGATTTGGCCCCTATTCTCTTCTCCAGCCTCAGGGCTCTGCAGCATCTGGCCCCTGTCTACATCCTAGCCATTCTGACATATTTGCAGGACCCTTGTTCTCTATGAAATTTAGAATTCCCTGTGGCTTGAACCTATTCCTACCTGACCCCTGTCACCTGTCTGAGTCACCTTCCACGTATCAGGATGAGCTTGTGGCCCTCTACTCCATGACACCTGCCTCCATCATGGGACTGGCCACCAGAGTAGTTGTTACTAGTTCTGTTTTGTACAATGGGCTGCAAGCTCCATCCAGGCAGAGGCCTTGTCTACTTTGCTCCCCCTTATGCCCCAGCACCTGATAGAAGACTGGGATACAGCAGGTGCTTAATAAATATATAGGGAATCAATGAATGAGAATGAGGATGAAGCTAAGAGCAGAGGAAGCCCATGTAGGGAAATAGGGACCTTCCTCCAGGCTGACCTAGAGTCATGTTTAATTGATATTCTTGGGTACTCACGTGAAAGGTGAACTAGCAAAGGAAGCAAGGGGTAGGTTTGAGGAGTCTTGCCAATGCTACCAACATCTAGTCCCCAGTTCTACACTGTCCATGAAGACGGCATAAGAGCCTCAAGTGACATTCTTGCCCACCAAAATAGGAAATGAGCTTGTCTTGGTAAAACTTATGTCAGGGCCAGAACCCAGTTTGTCTGATGCCAGAGCTCAGCTTTCTTACACGGTGCAACCCTACCTGACAGACAACTGGGGACCTGTGTAGAGCCCACTGACCATGGGATGGGCTAAGGAGCAGTAGGTGAATAGACAACGGTCTGAACTCTAGTTCTCATTCTGTCTGTGCAGCTGTGTGACTTGGGGGAAAATCTCTTACCTTCTCTGGGCTTTTGTTTCATGTCACCCAATCCATGGGGCTTTGTGAGGACTCATCTTTCATTACTTTGGGACTCATAAAGAATTGGGAGTTCTCTGGCCCATCATTAGTTCTGAAAACATGATCACTGAATTGAAAAGCTCTTTGCAGACCACTTCCTAAAACTCTTCACAAATTAGAAGCTTGAGCTGGGCAGTGAAACCCACTGTATCCTCACTAACTGGACAATTGCCTTGTGTCACTGATGTGTATTATTATGTCCTCTGCGATAATGCATGTCTTTTAAAAAGAAAATTAGAATCTGTCAAGGATCATTACACAGGGAACCCAGCAAAGGGGCAGCCAATGGCAGTGTGTTTAGCCTCCTGTCAGGCAGAGGCAGCAGCATATTGAGCAATTGTCAGGGGGCCGCCCCACGTGGAGGATTCCCTGCTCTGGGGAGTCTCCCTCTCCTCCCAGGTCCCTACCAACTGCCCTGAGAGGGGAGTGCAAAAGATTTGATTACAACGTTCTGGCCCAAGGAGCAGAGTTAACTTCTGAGAGTACTCAGAATTCTGTGCCTGCCCGCACAGTAGGAACCTGTGCTGTGAGAAAGACCAAAACACAGACAGAGCTCAGCGCCCCAATGGGGGCGGGACGGCTCCTTCTAGCCTGCTGTGTTTTATGGTTTTCTGCCCATGATGTTTTGGTATCATGATTCTACCCTTAAGAATTAGATCCATTTTTTAGATGAGGAAACTGAGGCTCATGGCTTTTCCAGACATCATGCTGTTTGCTCCCCGGTGGCACATGGAGGGGGAAGGTTAGGAAGGGAGGGGAGATTTGGGATATTGTTCACATGGGGGGTGGGGTGGGAGCCCAGCCTGTGACTCCCACGGGGGTGGCCTGCCACTCCACCACATCCTCTATTTCTTACTGTGCTTTCTCACTGGTTGTGGGCGGGAGCCACCTTTTACCTGGCTAGTATGGATGACACACAGACAGTCCTGTGGTGGGGGTGGTGGTGGGAGTGGTGGTTAAAGGGTGGCAGATCAGGTTCTCCACTGTCAGTGGCCTGATCAGCAGCTGAGAGGCCCTGTCAGCCTCCCACTCTGTTTTCCAGGGCTGGCCACCACCTCCTTCTCCTCCTCATCCTCCTCTTCCTTCCCTTTTTCTCTTTTTCCTCTTTTTCTTTCTTCTCTTCTTCTGCTCTTCCTCCTCCTCACGTTCTTCCTCCCTCCTCTCCTCCCTCCTCCTCCACATCCCCCTCCTCCCTCCAGACAGTGCTCACAGCTCCTAACCCACCAGCACACAGAACTGGGGACAATGAGAGCCAGCCTCACATGTGAAGGAATAAATGCTGAGCTGTGACAATCCTGTCTGCCTCAGAAAGAGAGGTTTTATGTAGTTTTTGGCATTTACAAATCCTTTGTGAAAAGGTCACCCTGTTCTTGGAATCTTTTATTAATGCTGAAGACTGGCCCCGGAAATGTCATGTCTTTTTACCATGATATTTGCTCAAAAAAGTATGACTAAGCATATGAAATTTTATCAGCAGCTCGACCCAGGCCAGGCTGGGGAACCTAAAGGAGGACAGATGGCTGCTTGTCTTCCTGGAGCTGTTGGGTACCACCTTGCTCCCCAGGTCCCTGAGAGGAGGGAAGGGATGAGCACGGCCCAGGTAACCTGCACATCCATCCACTTGGCACTTGTCCCTATTGTCCCAGCTTCTCAGCAGCTCCAGCACACAGACAAACTTATCTGAGTTGGAAGGAATCTTGGTGTGAATGAGATTGAACTTCAGCATTTCACAGATGTGGACACTGAGGCTCAGAGGGAGGAAAACACTTGCAGGGTCACTTAGCAAGTCAGGGCAAAGACCAGAGACCAGGTGTCCTGAGTTCTTAATCAGTGGTCACTGCTCTTTCTCAACCAAACTGTTGTCTAGCTTTCACTCTGGTGCTGACCTGGGGATGATGACAGGAAGTGAGTCTCTCCCTGGATCCAAGGCTCTTGGTCTTGTGCCCAGAGTCCAAGGCTATAAGGTGCAGAGCAAGATATGGGCATAAACAGCCCTGTCCCTTACCCACCTCCCTTTACCAGCCTGAAAGCCCCTTCATACCATCCTTCTCTGGGTTACATAGTATGGAAGCCTTTCCTTAAAGCCCTGCTTCCTTTCCAGATGGTTCTGGTAGAATTTGGACTGGGAAGAGGTTGAAGCCAACTTATTGTCCTAGTTAGCTACAGCTGCCCCAAGGAAACACCACAGATGGTGCATCTTAAACAACAGACATTTATTTTCTCACAATCTGGAGGCCGGAGGCCAAGCTCAGGGTGCCAGCAGGTTCTGGGGAGGACTCTCTTCCAGGCTTGCAGACAGCCACCTTCTTGCTGTGTCCTCTCATGACCTCTTCTTTGTGTGCATGTAGAGTTAGAGTAAGCAAGCTCTTTTTTTCTTCTAGGGACACTAATACCATCTTGAGGGCTCCGTTCTCATCCCCTCCTCTGTTCTAATTAACTCCCAAATTGCCCTCTTGCCAAATACCATCACACTGAGGTTTAGGGGTTCAATATGAGAATTCCAGGGAGGGTGGGACACAGGCATTCAGTTTATAGCATCACCATTTCACATGGATCATTCACAATATGTGTGAAATTCATGTGTAAATTGTAGATTGTGTTCCTGTTTAATGTTTTATTATTGTTTCCTTAGGGAGGAAATCAGGGGAGAAAGGAGAACGTGGCTCAGACCACTGAGTTGATCAATGAGCTTGTTTGCATCATGGAGAGATCTCAGGAGGGATGAATGGAGAAAATATTTGCTGTTGCTCTTGAACACCTAGACCCCCTTCATCAGCTACTTTCCTCCTGCACCCTCCTTTAATGGTCTGAATGGATCATAAGTCCAAAGCCTGAGTCAAATATCACATCCTGTTCACCCAGCTATAGTGACTGCTTCAAGAGGGTGAGCTTGACCCCTCTTAGTGTTTCAAGGACTTTTGATGGGTCCCACTCTTTTCTGATGGCTTTGAACCTGGAAGGGTGTATCCTCAAGAGCTGTGGCTACAGCTACATATTAACAGGAGAGGGTTTTTGGCTGTGCCCACTCAAATAGGTGGGGTGAAAATGCAAATTTTTACACAGTCTTTTTCTTTATGAGGATGGGATTTAGTTTATATGCCAAAGACACTGCCTGGAACATAGAAATATTAATAAGTATTTGACAAATACCTTAACTTTGAGACCCTGGATGCAGCCATGCCTACAGCTAACACAATTTCTGAACACTTCAGGTACACGTATATGCCTACATATTTCTTCTTTTACTTGGGCTGGCTTGAATCAGAGGGTCTGGAGAGCTAGGTAGGCTAGGGGGCTGCCCCAGGGCTGTGCAGAGTACAGAGAAAGGGTCTTGGGAAAGTATTTGCCCTTGCTTATCTCCTAGTCCTTCTGTGAAGACCCAGTCTGGGCTTCAGGGTGGGGTCTCTGTGCCTGAGGACTCCAGTCATCCTCTGAGCACTTGGAGTCTTTTTTCCCTTTGAGGCCTCAGTGTCCCCAAGCTGACAGCACTGCTCTGGCAACCACAGGAGAATTTCCCAGTGTAGGAAATCAGACCCTACCATGGATTAGGCCTCAGACCCTGCCATGAAAAGAGCTCCTCTGTCATCGGGGCACTGGTGAGAGTATGGTTGCTCAGCTCGGCTTCTCTCCCCTGCCAGACTCGGCTCAGGCTGTTTTAGGGGTGAGGCTTCATTTTTTGTAATTTTCACTTGGGCTACCCTCCCATCCCACAACCACCACAAATAGTAAAATGATAACAATTAAAAAACTATTTCTACTTTTTAATCAACTGTATACTATGACCTAGTGACCATGCAGTAGCTGTTATTGTTATTGCCGTAAAATGAATGGCATGGACATGGTGATCCAGAGAGATAAAGTGTAATTGCAGGGGCTCAGAGAAGACTGGAGTGGGGGGCTGGGCTGCCTCTGAACCTGACACGTCAGATTCTTAACCACCGTGTCACTTGCTGCCACATAGAGAGAGATAGTATTGAGGGACTTAAGGTGAAGGGGCTCTCAGGGGACATCAGAGCCACCATCTGACAAGATGGCAGCAGCAATCTCTACCCAATCTGCTGTGTCCAAGCCAGAGTTTGGAGGAAGGGGTCATCTTCCTCGGAGGTTTTTCTGCTAGTGGCCACTGGGGAGCCTGTTGAGAGCAGAGCTTCTGGTGTGTGGTGTGTCCCTTGGGAACTGCTGGGACTATCTGATTGCAGGGCAGGGCCCAGACAAGCAGCCTGCAGGAAGAAAAGAAGGGAAGGGCCCAGGTGCTTCTCACAAGAGCAACATTGCAGCCACACAGGTGGCACTGGCATATGGCCAGGGCTTCCCCACACCTGCTGATGAGGGTCTGGCATGGAGAGAGAGGCCCATGTGCCCTTGTGGTGTGGACAGCAGGCAACCATGCAAGAGAGGAGTTCTGAGAAGAACTTCCATGAGCTGTGTCTTCCAGAGGGGCCGTGTGCTAGCTGGAGGCCCCATTCTCCCCAAGGCTCTGGAGCTGGGGCTATGTGTGGCATGACTTGGGAAGAATGAGCAGAAATTAGGGGCTGTAGATCTTGGCACCCCTTGGGCTATGGATTACCTCAAGGAAACTCAGGGAGTAGAACCCAGCTCTTTCCTCTGGGGTCCTTCTCTCTGCTCATCTGGCTCCTCCCTGGGAACAGAGTGTTCCAGTGAAGTCCAGCCCAGGAGGTGTTGCTGAGGGCAGGAATGAAGCTTGGCCTCCTTCCCTAGAGTGGTGAGGTGGTGAGGTGGGACCTCTGCTGGCGAGTAGTCTTAGCACCCCTACTGCTGGCTCTTCTGTTCTTGCTCCTTATATAGCATGACCTATTGTTGGGATGAACTGCCCTCCTCCCCTATCATGGGAGATATGGGGAATCAGAGCCGTCCTGGGTGACTCAGAGGACACAGGCCCTGGGGGGCAGCACTGATGCTCAAGGCCATGGTTCCACAGGCGCAGGAGCCATCTTACTAATAGGAAGGGCTCACACTTTTCTCGTAAATGAGAACATGATGTCTTCAGGAGAAAATCAATTATTTGGTTGAAAGGTGAGTTTGTCCTTCTGTGGTCAGGAGAAAACTGGCAGGGCTGTGGTTGGAATCAAAGTCTGTTCCATCCTCAGCCCAGAGGTCCCAGTTGTCCTATGAGAGGGCAGGGGAGTCCCATGATTCTGGCTGTAGATGGAGAGGGCAGGGTGCAGGACAGCAGGAAGGATTTTCAACACTGGTCTCAGGGATGGTCTCAAAGGAAGGGGGCGGACACCCTGGTGGGTGTTAGGCTTAAAGTCTGGGGGTGAGAGCTATAGGTGGGAGAAACAGAGGAATTGTGAGCTAGAGGGTGAGAATGAAGGGGTGTCCTGAACAAGACTGTGTTCCTTTTTCTGCCCCCCGTTGATGCGAAAGGACATGCCAGACCACTGGTCCCCCTGCCTGGACTGCACATGAGACTACGGATCACTGGGCCCCACCCTAGAGTTTCTTTCTTTGTTTGTTTAATTTATTTATTTTTATTGTTAAATCATAGCTGTGTACATTAGTGCAAGCAAAGGGTACAATGTGCTGCTTTCATATATAATCTGAAGTATTCTCATCAAGCTGTTCAGCGTAGCCCTCATGGCATTTTCTTAGTTAGTGTATGTAGGCATTTGTATTCTGCATTTAGAAAGTTTCGCTTGTACCCATTCTAAGATGCACCATAGATGTGGCACCACCCATTACCCTCCCTTAACCCTAACCTCCCCCCTCCCTTCCTCTTCCTTGGCCCTTTCCCCATAGTCTTGTGCTATTGTTGGGCTATAGCCTTCATGTGAAAGCTATAGTTTAGCTTCATAGTAGAGCTGAGTACATTGGATACTTTTTCTTCCATTCCTGAGATACTTTGCTAAGAAGAATATGTTCCAGCT
>CAUYPK010159095.1:0-13090 GCA_963574355.1 Loris lydekkerianus | reverse complement strand
AAGAAAAGAACAACCTTATAATTGTCTATGGTTTTTTTTTTTTTATTAAATCATAGCTGTGTACATTGATATGATCATGGGGCATCATACACTAGTTTCACAGACCGGTTGACACATTTACATCACACTAGTTAACATAGCCTTCCTGGCAGTTTCCCAGTTATTGTGTTAAGACATTTACATTCCACATTTACTAAGTTTCACATATACCCTTCTAAGATGCACCGCAAGTGTATTCTCACCAATCCCCCTCCCTCCATCTACCTCCCCCCTCCCTCCCCCCTCTTTTCCCCTTCCCCCTATTCCTAGGTTGCAATTGGGTTATAGCATTCATGTGAAAGCCCTAAATTAGTTCCATAGTAGGGCTGAGTACATTGGATACTTTTTCTTCCATTCTTGAGATACTTTACTAAGAAGAATATGTTCCAGCTCCATCCATGTAAACATAAAGGAGGTAAAGTCTCCATCAATCTTTAAGGCTGCATAATATTCCATGCTGTACATATACCACAATTTATTAATCCATTCGTGGATCGATGGGCACTTGGGTTTTTTCCATGACTTAGCAATAGTGAATAGGGCTGCAATAAATATTCTGGTACACATATCTTTGTTGTGATATGATTTTTGGTCTTCTGGGTATTTGCCCAGTAGAGGAATTACAGGATTGAATGGCAGATCTACTTTTAGATCTCTAAGATTCTGTTTCTTTGATCTTCAGTTGATTACCTTGGGAAATGGAACCACCTAATCAGATTGAAGAACTCAAAGTATGTAAGGTGTTCCTTATGCTACATAGTTCCCCAGGGTCTCAGGCTATGTTTGAAATATCAAGGAACTCTGGCTTCATTCTCTTCTCTGTCCTGATCCCCTAAACCCGGTACTGGTTTCTCCTGGGAGCTCTTCCCTAGTAAATCACTTGCACCCAATAATCACTTACACCCCAACGCCCAACTCAGTGTCTGTTTTGGGGAGAATGCAATCGTTGATACAGGATCATCACAAAAGTCAAACCAGTTGAGGAAAGGTGTCAAGGTATTCTGACAAGAGAATCTATAATTGACACTCAACCCGTTGTTCACTTGTTCACACTGAACAGCTGTTTATCTTCAGTATTTTGATATAATTACTGAGGAGTGAGTATCAAGCATTATCTTCTAGAGACATGATGGATAGAACATTTAGAAACTAACCGTATATCTGACACATAAAATATTTTTATTTGAACATAGAATCTCATGAAAGAATAATGATACAAAAGGATATATTGTTTACTGTGGATTCTAATATGGGTAGTCTAGGAGTTATATTGTTGAATTTTAGTGTTTTTCTATCTTTCTTTCAACTTGTGTGGTCCCTTCTTTGAAGTCTTAATACCAAAACTAATTATAAAACATAGGAGAGGGGACTCTTTTTAACAATGTACCTTCAAATAAAGAATAGTGATGAGAAGAACCAAGAACTTGATCAATGGAAACTCCCAGCTCCTTCTTAGCAATTTCATAGGAAAATCAATCTAAAGCACAGTGTGCTCAGAAGTTAGGACATGCCACTGCATGTGTGAGAGCCCAGAGTCATATGGATACCTGGAGATGCTCATCTGAACAACAGGCACCTCGAGCATTGATATAGTTGTTAAATACACCTGCTTTCATGGAAGAAGGTATAAAGAAGAAAATTGCCATCCTCATTGGTGAGCTTGGGGTTTAAATAGTAGATCATCCCTAGGTCATCGGTATCCAAGGAATTAAGCTGTTGAGCTGAGGATGTCACACAGCAGTACCCTGTTTTTTGAGAACTACTATTTAAAGCCACTTGGAATCAAATCTTCAAAAAACAACTCCTCCTCCCTCCAAAAAAACTATGCTTTCCCATGGAACAGCCCCAGGTGAGAACTTAGACAGTAAGATACCGACATTTCCTTAACATTCACCTACTTCCTTAAGTCTATTATGCTTTGTCCTCTCCGTCCATCATTTTGTTTTGTTTCCGTGGCATGTTTAATTAAACAAACAACATATGACTAAAAATTACTTTTGGCACATTGCAAGAGGATTCTGGGCTGGACACCTGGAATCAACTAGCTGACTCACTACTGAAAGAAAAATTAACAATATCAAAAAGCTAAGAATAATAGTTGAAAAGGCTCTCAAGGTCTTGCAACTAGGAGATACACCTATCTCAAAGTGAATGCTGAGAAAATATCTTTTTCCCCCTCCTTTCTTAAAGAAAAGATGTAATGTATTATAATCATGTTCAATATTTAGGTAAATCTGTCAAATATTATGTTGAACAAAGGAGATATAAAAAGTGTAATGTTTTGGCTGTGATTTATATGAAGTTTAGAGACAGGTAGAAATGTTTATGGTGTTAGAAGTCAAGAGCCCCTTGGTGGAGCAGATACTAGAAATGAGTATGGGGTGGGCTTCCAAGATCCTCAAAGGATTCTCCATTCTCTTTTTAATGCACTTGCTGGATAGTAGACATATCTACTTTATGAGAAACTAGTAATCTGTGCATTTACATTTTGTTTTCTTAAATAGGATTATTAAATAAAATTTATAGGAGGCCGTGGTTTTGCAATAGCCTCTTGCACTACACCCCAGAAGACTAGACCAAACCAAAATGGGGTTGCTGGGGCTAAGTGGCACATAATCAAGCAGAACTTTGAAATGGTCTGGTTTTCAAAAACAAACCTAGGATACCCTAGTTAGTCTGAGTCACTATAATAGGGGAGTGCCCCACTACTACTAGTTTACTAGTTACTAGTTTAAGTTACTAGTCTACTGTTAATTCACTATGTCTTCTTCTCCTTCTTCTTTTTTTTTTCTTTCCAGCCTTCTTTCTGCTACAAAGTCAACCACTCCTGGTCAGCTCTTCAGAATGCTCTTTCTATTTTATGGAATCAAGTACTGACTGATTCTGAAATGGAAAATACAAGCCAATTAGATTTTTAAAATACATTTATGGTAATTTTGTCTTTGGACAGGTCTGTTATGATATGCTAAAAAAATGTACTGTATTCAGTGTACCCTTAAAAACAGTGTTCATTCTTCCACCTGCATCATGATTACCTTGCCACTATTAAAAGTACAAATTCCTACGTTTACAACAGATATGTTGAATCAGATTCTTGGGGAAAGAGTCTGTAGACCAAACTACTGTTATTAACCACCTTCTCGGGAAATTTGAGGCATTTTAAAGTTTGAGGATTCAGTGGTTCCCATTTTATTGAGCTGTTCCAGAGCATAACTTTGATCAACTTCAACAAGTGGTTGAAGCATGATCTTTGCGACAGCTTCCAATGGCTCTCAGTGGCTCATCTAGGCTGTGTCCTTCCTCTAAACCTTTCAGAACTGCCAGGGAACAGTTGTCAGACACTACATGTTCCTCTATTCCACCAAACTCTTCACTAAGTAGAGTCTAAGATGTTGACAAATCATTATTTGCCAGTTTTTTTTTAACATATATACCATTTGTAAGATAATTGCCTCCCTCAATGAGAAAAGTTGACAAATTAAATGAAAATTTCATCAATGTCCATATCCTTCCTTTTTTTTTTAAAAGTAGACTCTTAAAAAGGATGAGGCATAAGTCACTAACTTTAATGAGACAGTTAAGACAAAAAGAAAAGAAAATGTAGGCAGTGGTATTTGAGGATTTGGATTTATTTTATTTTATTTTTTATTTATTTAATTTTTAAGCAGCAAAGGGAAACATTGCTAAGAAGAGGCCTTTTCTTTTTTCTCCCAGGGTCCAGGCATTGCATCACCATCTCCAGAAGCTGCTGCCTTGTCTTTGCCAGATAATAATTTGGGTAGGGGCACAAATCAATACCAGGAATGGGTGTGCTGGGAGCGTGTACTGTAAGTACTGTGAGTATAAATAGAACTAGAAGAATAACCTTTTTGTGAACTACTGTGTGGTAATCCTCTGGAAGCCAGGAAGCTGGTATGGCTTCAATGGGCCCTTTATAACATTACATGCTACCCCCCAACTGCCCTCCTCCACACACAGGGGCTGCTTGCTAAAGTTACCGTTTTTAATGCAAATCATTATAATGGCTTGATAATTATTTCAATTGGCATTTATGAAGCAATTCAGTAAGAGAACAGCCAGAGCAAAACCCTCACTAATCTTCCCATCTTTCATATCCTCTGGGTTTGAGGCAGAATAACACAAGAAACTCCCAAAGCCAGAGGGTTTTTCAAGTTTATTCTTAATGGATCCAACTCTCCCTCCGTTACTCTATGAAGTGAATTCAACCCAAGTTAAACAAAATAGCAAGAGCATAATATTTGTGGTGGCTTGAAAGGATAGCAGGCAATGACAAGCATCCCCTTCCCCTTTGGCTCATCTTTCAGATTGGTTGGAGAGCATTTTAACAAGTTGTTGTTATTATTGAGAAAAAATAATAATAAACATTTATTGAATGCTGTGATAGGGTGAGTAACTGTTCTAAAAATGTTTTGTCTAGGAGGATTTTATTCACATCTATTGGGGATTTTTTATTTTGCATAGAGGGTGAATTTTTAACTCCTTCCTAGGCTCTCCAGTCATGTACAATTTCTCAGTATGGGGCACAGGTAAACCATCATAGTGGCTCTTCCACCAGGCCTCCCCATTACCCTACTTCTCAAACCCAATCTGTCCTGATTACAGTCAGGTGGTAACTTAGAAATGAGAGCTGAGAATGGAAGCAAAGTGGGGGAGAATGACTCACTGAAATTCCTCATCAGAATTGCTTGTCCCCCACATCAGGCGAAGAGTTATGACCAATACACATTAACTATGCCACAATGCATGTCCACACAGCAGAAACTGGCTGGAGATTTCCATTTTTGACATAGAGCCTGCTTGCTAGACTGCTGGAACTATGTGCTGGCTGTGTTCAGTTTTGCACTTACTCCTTAAACCCATCAAACAAGCCCTATTACAAAAACTGTCTTCCAATTATGTACTTGAGACCAACACACCAGCCTGTTCATTGGGAAGATCAGTCAACCAATGAGGAAATAATAAGATTAAGTGGCAGTTCTTTGTCCTTGATAAATAGATGATGGGATTTCTGGCATTATCATTGCGAAACTGTATCTTTTTTGAGACAGTTTTATTCTGTCACCCTGTATAGAGTGCCCTGGCATCACCACAGCAACCTCAATCTCTTAGACTCAAGTGATCCTCTTGCTTCAACCTCCCCAATAGATAGGACTACAGGTAGAGATGGATTCTCACTCTGGCTCAAGGTGGTCTCCACTCAAACTCCTGAGCTCAATCAATCCACCAGCCTCCCCCTCCCAGAGTGCTAGGATTGTGTGAGCCACTGTGCCCCACCCTGAGAAAAATGAATTGATATGTGTTTTAATCTCTAGATGGCTCAATGGATTGAATTGTTTTTCAAAATTATCCCACACTGCTCTCTTTCCACCAAAGGGATCTGGTGCAGTGAAGCTGTTTAATTTTTATAGCATTAATCTAGACTTGATCTAGGGTCTATGGTCCTCCTACTCTTGACCTAGGGTCTATGGTCCTCCAATGGGTCTGTGGATAGAACTCAAGGGTTCTATAAATCTGAATAGGAAAAAAAATACAAAAAACCTCTATTTTATTATCATTAGTTTTTAATTTATTATTGGGGATTCATTGAGGGTACAAGAAAAAAGCTTACACTGATTGCATTTGTTCAGTAAAGTCCCTCTTACTGATAGTTTTTCCTTCAACTTTGAAAATAGGCAGCAAACTACACATATCAAAAGGACCCTTAATTCTGTCATACCTGTTATGTCATAGGATGCTTGCTGCAATTATCTCAGATTATGCATATCTAGACTTAGAAATTATGATTATTATTGTAATAATATAGTATATTAAATTTAAATTAAATATATTAAATTTAAATAATATTAAACCTATTAATATCTTGATGACTATATTTCATTATAATTACATCTTTTGTAATTTTATGCACTTTATTTAATGCATTTAAAAACATTCTTAGATAGGTTAGGCTTTATGTGACAAAGTGGATCCATAGCACCAAAGAAAGATTAAGATCTCTTGGTAGTGACTACTGACGCATCCTTATATTTATTTTTCAGGGTATTCTTGCAACCTTTGTCCATAGTAAAGTCAGAGCAAAAAGTCCCCAGGATATGGAAAGTCATAACAATCACAGTGGGTCAGGAGAAATCTCAATGTACCAATTTAAGTAGTGGTGTGGTTCTTTTACTTCCTCAACTTACATTGTGCAACTTCAGGACTGGCCTGGATGTTGAGATGACAGGAACACCCAGATACAATGAATAGACACAGAGCCAGATGATTCTGCAGAGCAAATGACAGCCAAATGGCTATTGTCACTTTGATGCTTAATTGGGCAACAATTATTTGGGAATAGAAAACAATATTTGGTAATACTGTTTACACAGGATAAGCTGGCCTGCTTCTCACATAAATTCATCTGTCTTTGGATCATTCATTGATTTCAAATGGAACTCTCCACTCAGATGACTTCAGAGGTATACTGAGAGAATGCAAGTATTAGTAAAAGATAAAAATTAAAACCAGCAACAAAAGTTCAGACAACTGTGCCTAAGTAGGCCATCCAGATTATTGGGCAGTACTGCAATAGTTTACTTAGGCCTTAAGAGAACCTTAAAGAACTCTGCATTGAAAGGTTTTGTTGGTCCCATGGATGTACAAATGTGTCCACAGTGTACACTTGTACTTAAGATATATCACATATCACAATAGAGTGAATTTCTTTTGACAAAAACAAATGTCATTAAGAGTATCCCAGAAAATACAATTAAATTTGAGCAGAGTAAGACTGTTTGCCTAACAGGACTGAGACTATAATAAAGGAGAGATCAAAAGCCTTATCTACAAAGCATGGCGTTACCCAAACACTTTCCCAAGTTGCTATATCAGGAAGGTGGGTTTGTGATTGCCAAATTTCCCAGGATCAAGAAAAGCAGAAAGTGAGGATTTAGTATGAAGCCTTACTATGTACTGCATACATAGTATGAAGTATGTTTATAGAAATTGACCAAGTCTCAGTTCTTTTAAAACATTCTAGGAGGTGAGCAAATACGTCTAGAGGTTGAACCTTACTCCTGGGTCAGGAACCATGCCCTGCAGTTGTTACTAGATCACAAAATAAACCATTAACCAGAGTGAGAAATAAGATTTGTTTTCCCCCACAATATGTAGGGGGAAAGAGAAAGCTCCCTGTACACTCACTGAAGGTTCACAGAAAATGAATTGACACTTGCTCTATAAATTTATTGCAGCTCAATCCACAATTGCTAAGACCAAGAAGTGACCCAAGTGCCCATCAACCCATAAATGTATTAATAAACTATGATAGATGCATACCAAGGGATACTGTTTAGCTATTAAAAAAAGATGGAGACTTTGCATTTTTTTGTATTTACCTGGATGGAGTTGAAGTAAATTCTTCTTAGTAAAGAATCACAAGAATTGAAAAGCAAGTATTCAATGTACTCAATAATAATATGAAACCACACGAGAAAAAAACACAAGTGTATTCAAGTGGGTCAGAAGGGGGAGGTGGGGAACAGCAATGGTCTGGAGGAGGAGAACCTGTAAACGCTCACCTAATGGGCACAATGTAAGGGTTTACAGCACAATCCCTGTATAATGGGCTCAACTACAACCTGAACTTTACCTTAGAAACACAAACAGCATAACCTAATCACTTGTACCCTCATTTTAATTGCAGATTAACAGGAGAAAAAGGTGTACCAAATTTGTTTAATGGGCATAAAGAAAAAATATCACAGAAGTGTGATTACGTGATAATCTGACAAGGTCCAGATGCTTATAACTCCTATTTTACAGGGGAAGAGGAGACAGGTGGGGTGGGGGGTAAAATGACTTTCAGGGGAAATGAATGAGCCCAAAGAATGATGGCTTGGGACAAATTTCTTTAGTTGCTCTGGGAGAGGTAGTGAGAAGGTGAGTGGTAGAACTTCACTATAAGCAAAGGTTGTCTTTTTATGCACATAGAGCCCCACAGTGGAGCCATCCACAGAGGAAAAGATGAACAATCTGCCAAGGTGTCATAATGATTTTCAGAGTCTTCTCTTCTCTAGGTTACCCTTGGCTAGTTATTTGATGAGATCCCTAGGGTCTTAAAACAATTATATTTCTTTTGGAGAAAGATGCTATTTTAGATAAAGAAATTCTAGAGAGAGCTCCTCCAGGTGCCTCAGAAGGAAAGAATATTTGTTTCTGGGTTACATTTCAATTTTCCTCAATTCAAAGCACACAGCATGGCATCTCCCATATTTGGGGAGATCATTTCCTGAGTCCCAACATGACTCTTCCCATCATGGCTTCTCTGAGTAAGCCATGATCTAAAATGACACTTTCATCCTCTCAGGGTGGCACTAAAAGAAGAGATACTAGATAATTGAAGGACAGATCGTTTGCTAAAGTAAATTCTTGAAAGTTTTGCTGAAAAAGAAGGAGGATGAGGAGAAGGAGAAAAAGAAAGAGGAGCAGGATGGAAGGGGGGCTGCCACCAGGAATACTTACTGGGAGAACCTCCCAGCAGTGTTTCCAAGAAGGTACAATGTATTAGTTAATTTGAAGGATTCTAGGTGATTGATGAAATTCAGATCTTTAGAATATGGTTTAGATCACTTTGAAGAATCATTTAAATTGACCCAAAATGTGAAGGCCCATAGAATGGGTACTTTTTTTTAATGTGAGAAGGTCATTAGTTTTTAAAGGCAAAAGTCTAGTTACCCAGCACTGAGCCTAACCTGGATAAAATATCTGATTTATCCCAAATCAATTCTTTTCTGAAGGGGCTGAAGTGCTTACTTAAATTGCTACTGACACTTTTTCAATTTATAGTCATACATGCAAATGAATCAAACTTGTAATTCATCTTGATACTCCTTAGATTTTTGCTGGAGGATCTTTGTGTGTGTCTGTGTGTGTGTATGTGTGTGTGTGTGTGTGTGTGTGTGTGTGTATGTCTCTCTTTTTCACAGGGTCTTTCATCTTCCTGGTCATCTTCATTTTCCTTCCATTTATCCAGTGGAAATGCAATTG
The DNA here is from genome assembly GCA_963574355.1 of Loris lydekkerianus. Taxonomy (NCBI): domain Eukaryota; kingdom Metazoa; phylum Chordata; class Mammalia; order Primates; family Lorisidae; genus Loris; species Loris lydekkerianus. The sequence continues at coordinate 4,003 of CAUYPK010159095.1, read as the reverse complement.
GACTGTATTAAAGAGATATAGAGAAGAGAGAGCATAAATGTACTACAGAATTTTTGCTCACCTTCATCATAACATACAGTTAGTTCATTCAACTCAAGATTATTTTGAAATCCAGCATGCCCCTATATGGTTAATAGATATAGGTTTATCTTTCCAAAGCCATACATAAAAACTAAAGAAACACTTTTATGTGCATTGCAAACACACAAAATCTTAGCTCCAGCTGTCACTCCATCATCATCACGGCAGCCTTCTGCTTGTCTTTTCTGAGTCATGCAACCAAACTCTGCCTCTATTATTTACTTCTCCTCATTCATCATTTTTCCTTTCTTTGAGCTGTTTTTCTTGATTCACATCCCTATCCTCACCAGAATCCTACACCTGCTAGAATTCAAAAGGCTCTTTCTTTTCTTTCATACCCAGCTGTGTTTTCTGACTAATATGTGAAAACCCCTTGCCTAGGAAGTGGTTCATTCCTGACTCAGTTTCATTTTTAATTACACTTTAAGGCTGACTTTCTGGATAGTAATGTTTGTTCCCCAGTGCAGATTTCTCCAAGTGGTTTCTCTATCTATGAAAAGGATGGACATGTAGGCTGATATTCTATTTTTGTCCTTCCTTGTCCACTTAACTTCTACTTTACCCTTCTCTATGCCAAGGTAGGCTGACCTGAACGAACAGCATAAATCAGGCTCTGTTGTCCTCTGCCCTCTGTTGGGTACGAGGAATGTAAGCCACAAGTAAGAAATCCTCAATGGTGAGAAAAGAGAAACACAAATTGTTGGTGGTCATTCTTTTATCAATGCTCATAAGACTGGCAAGGGAGCCTACCAGGCTCCTGCTGGTCCTTGCTTCCCTCCTTCGCCCCTATAGTTCTAATACATCACAAGGCCTCTCTGCCATTTCAAGCCCCCTTCATGTTTCATTGTCTCCAGGGTTTTCCTCAAGCACATTTGTGTAGCTTAAAATAGCCCATTTATAAAATTCTAATTGCCTACCTCTATCTGAGCACACAATGAATTTCTGCCAGACCCTGATGAAACAGCAGGGAAACAAATATTTTTACTGCATGGTAGAAGTATAGTTTAAGAGGAGACTGAGATTTAGATTTGAGTTTTAATGCCATGTTTTTCCTGCTGTGTAAGCTTTATTTTATCTGTTATAAAGTGAGGCTAAAGATCCTTAATATGTTGTGAAAATTAAAAAGAAAATGATGATAGTGGTGGAGTGTACTTTGTTTCCTCTATTTGTGTATGTTAATTTTGTTCAAGTCTTAGTGCTTCACAATTCTCTGAATATTATTTATTCTAGAAAATTGAGCCTCGAAGAGCTAAATAATGTTTCCATTATAGCAAAATAAAATTAATTTCCTTAATTCCATTGTAATTAAATATTTGTTTTTGAAAATAATGAAATCTCCAAGTAATGTTTGCGTGTGCACATGTATACAATACTTCTTTGCTTTAATGGGTTTATAAAATATATAAGTGGAAAAATGATGAAAAATGCACAAATAAAATCAATATTTTCTTAATACTATGTAAATGTAAGATCCAATTTATGTATCTATACAGGTGTGTGTGGGTAAGGGTGTCTTTTCATATGGACTTACTTGTATAATTGTTTAAATAGGTCATGTGACATTCATGGTTTAAAAATATTCTCTGTGGTAAATATAATCAGCTTGTAGAGCCAAAATAATTCCAAATTTCTGTGAAACAATAGGTAAAACAGCAACTCCTTTTTATTAGCCAAAAATTAGTGATGCTGTTTCTTTATAGGAATGGCTGGTGGAAGAATTGAGAATACAGTGGAATCATTTCTATCTCACAATCTCTATCTCTATTGACACAATTATTGTGTCAAACATGGTTGAAACCATTCAGATAAGAGGCCAATGTTTAACTTTTCAAATTCTATTTACCATTCGTATCAAGAATTGTGCAATTGTGATGATGAAGTGATCTAATCATCCATTTTATAGTGCTGCCTTCTTGGCACATGGTTTCTATGTGAACCACAGCCTCATGCAAGAGACATGTGAAGAAATTCCACCTAATCTTATGCATTTTGACCCAGAAGTGAGACATGTCATTTGTGCCTGTAGGTTATTAACAAGAACCATCCACGTAGCTCCACAAAAGAGCCAGTGGCTATGAAATGTGAAGAAGCTTAAGGACTTCTGAGGAATAATTGAACAGTAGATATCATTGTCAGAGCCAATTCACTTTAAGATCTTCTACCACATTCTCTATTAAAACCAAATAACATGCAATAATTTCAGCAAATGGGAAGGTTAGTTTGAAAGATAATTTGGGGGAACATGATGCTCCTTTCTTTTCTTTTCTTTTCTTTTTTTTCACCTAATTTTATTTTATTTATTTCTTTGTTTATTTTACCCCACCCACTACCCTCCCTCCACCTTAACCTCCCCCCTCCCTTCCCATTCCTTGGCCCTTTCCTCATAGTCTTATGCTATAGTTGGGTTATAGCCTTCATGTGAAAGCTATAATTTAGCTTCATAGTAGAGCTGAGTATATTGGATACTTTTGCTTCCATTCCTGAGATACTTTGCTAAGAAGAATATGTTTCAGCTCCATCCATGTAAACATGAAAGAGGTAAAGTCTCCATCTTTCTTTAAGGCTGCATAATATTCCATGGTACACATGTACCACAATTTGCTAGTCCATTAATGGGTGGATGGACACTTGGGCACTTCCATGACTTAGCAATTATGAATTGGGCTGCAATAAATATTCTGGTACAGATGTTTTTGTTATATTGTGACATTTGGTCTTCTGGGTAAAATTATAGGCTCGAATGGCAGGTCTATTTTTAGGTCTCTAAGTATTCTCCAAACATCCTTCCAGAAGGAACATATTAGTGGGCATTCCTACCAGCAGTGTAGAAGTGTGCCCTTTTCTCCACATCCACGCCAACATCTCTGGTTTTGGGATTTTGTTATGTGGGCTACTCTTGCTGGGGTTAGGTGATATCTCAAAGTAGTTTTGATTTGCATTTTTCTGATGATTAAGGATGATGAGCTTTTTTTCATGTGTTTGTAGATTTTGCATCTGTCTTCTTTAGAGAAGTTTCTCTTCAAGTCCCTTGCCCACCCTGAGATGGGATCACATGTTCTTTTCTTGCTAATATGATTGAGTTCTCTGTGGATTCTGGTTATTAGACCTTTATCAGAGGAATAACCTGCAAATATTTTGTCCCATTCTCAGGGCTGTCTGCTTGCTATACTTACTATGTTCTTGGCTGTGCAGAAGCTTTTTAGTTTGATCAGGTCCCAGTAGTGTATTTTTGATACTGCTTCAATTGCCTGGGGAGTCCTCCTCATAAAATATTCACCGAGGCCAATTCCTTCAAAAGTTTTCCCTGCACTTTCTTCAAGTATTTTTATAGTTTCATGCCTTAGGTTTAAATCATTTATCCAGTGAGAATCTGTCTTAGTTAATGGTGAAAGGTGTGGGTCCGGTTTCAATCTTCTACAGGTTGCCAGCCAGTTTACCCAGCACCATTTGTTAAATACGAAATCTTTTCCCCACTGAATGTTTTTAATTGGCTTGTCAAAGATCAAATAATGGTAAGTATTCATCTCTCAGTTCTCTATTCTGTTCCAGACATCTACTTCTCTGCTTTTGTGCCACTACCATTCTGTTTGATCACTATCAATTTATAGTACAGTCTCAGGTCTGGTAGCATGATTCCTCCTGCTTTGTTTTTATTGCTGAGTAATGTTTTGGCTATTCGAGGTTGTTTCTGATTCCATAGAAAATAAGGTATTATTTTTTCAAAATCTTTAAAGTATGATAATAGAGCATTAATAGGAATTGCATTAAAATTATATATTGCTTTGGGCAGTATGGACATTTTAACAATGTTGACTCTTCCCAGCCATGAGCATGATATGTTTTTCCATCTGTTAATATCTTCAGCTATTTCTTTTCTTAAATTTTCATAGTTCTCTTTGTAGAGATCTTTCACATCCTTTGT
>CAUYPK010159094.1:0-14907 GCA_963574355.1 Loris lydekkerianus | reverse complement strand
CACATGTGGGTAGATGTAGATATAGTGTGGCTGTGTGCCAGTGTGTGTAGATGTAGACAGAGTGTGCCTGTGGGCCAGTGTGTGTACATGTAGACATAGTGTGCCTGTGTGCCCGTGTGTGTACATGTAGATATAGTGTGCCTGTGTGCCCGTGTGTGTACATGCAGATATAGTGTGCCTGTGTGCCCGTGTGTGTACATGTAGATATAGTGTGCCTGTGGGCCCATATGCGTGTGTGCACATGTAGATATTATGTGCCCATGTCCGTGTGTGTACATGTAGATAGTGTGCCTGTGTGATCATGTGCGTGTGTGTACATATAGATATAGTGTGCCTGTGGGCCCATGTCCGTGTGTGTACATATAGATATAGTATGCCTGTGGGCCCATGTGTGCACATGTAGATATAGTGTGCCTGTGTGCCCATGTGCGTGTGTGCACATGTAGATGTAGTGTGCCTGTGTGCCCATATGTGTACATGTAGATATAGTGTGCCTGTTGGCCCATGTAGATATAGTGTCCCTGTGTGCCCATGTGCGTGTGTGCACATGTAGATGTAGTGTGCCTGTGTGCCCATGTGTGTACATGTAGATATAGTGTGCCTGTGTGCCCATGTGCGTGTGTGCACATGTAGATGTAGTGTGCCTGTGGGCCCATGTGCGTGTGTCCACATGTAGATATAGTGTGCCTGTAGGCCCATGTACACATAGTGTCCCTGTGGGCCCGTGTGTGTGTGCACATGAAGATATAGTGTGCCTGTGTGATCTTGTGCATGTGTGCATGTGTACATATAGTGTGCCTGTGTGCTCATGTGCGTGTGTGTACATGTGAATATAGTGTGCCTGTGTGATCTTGTGCATGTGTGCACGTGTAGATATAGTTTGCCTGTGTGCTCATGTGCCTGTGTGCACATGTAGATATTGTGTGCCTGTGTCCTCGTGTGTGTGTGTGTGCACCTGTAGATATAGTGTGCCTGTGTGCATGTGTGCCTGTCTGTATGAGTGCCTGTGCATGTGTGTTCATGTGTGTGTGTGTGCCTGTGTGTGCGCCCATGCCTATGTGCATATTTAATCTACGGAAGCCTTTGGAGAACACTGGCTGCATTGGCCCTTGCAGAGCCGTGCCTTCCAAGGGCTGAATCTCCACACCTGCCATGCCGTTCTCTTCACTTGAATTAATCAAGCCTGCGCTGCAGCCCTAAGCCCGTCCCAGTCCCCTTTACATGTGGACGCCCCAGCACAGTGAGTGTGGTACCCTGGCTGGGCAGTGGGCTGGTCCTTGCAGCCTCATCTCTTATGTGGTCACGGCATGCAGGTCCTGGGTTCCTGGGCGTCATTCTGCCTGTCCTTCTCTGAGAACCTGGGGTGAGGCTGGCCAGGATCTGTGACTCCTGGGAGGAGGGTCTGGAGGAAGGGTGATAACCGCAGCCTGGGGCCAAAGGTGGAGCAGGCCAAGTAGGTGGGACAGAGGGCATTTGGGGCCCACCTGGAGGCAGTGACCTGAGAGCTTTGTGGACACTGGGCCTGGCTCAGGTTTAGGGCACCTTCTGGGACCTTCCCAGCAGCTTGGGCTCCCACCTTGGTGGGAGGGAGCCGGCCATGAGGGTGCTGGGCTGTGTGGGCAGTGGCTGCAGGATGACAGGCTAGGACTAGTCCAGATGGTGACATGAAAAGTTCTTAATGCTGGTGACTGTTGCCAACGTTCTGTGCTTTCTCCTGGCCCCAGCCTGGCCATGCCTCTTTAGAGCTTACACATCCTTGGTAGGAGCCCAGTACTTGCAAGGACCCTCCTTTCCTGGCCCCTCCTGCCATCAGTGTGAGGCTTGCTCTGGGCCCTGCTTCTCTGGTCCCTGCTGCCCTCTGGCTGTGTCCTCCTTCCCTCATCCTGCAGAGGAGCCAGCTTAGGCCTCTTCAGCCCCCTGCCGGCCCTGCCATCCCTGGAGTTTTCAGGGCAGAGTGTGTTTCCTCCTTTCTGTCTCCCATCCAAGGCAGCTCCCTGGGCTCATGGGGCTGCTCTTCATTCCCTTCCCATCCTGCCTCTGGTGGCCACTGAAGAGTCAGACATGTGCTGTGTGCCAGAGGGTCTGTGAGCCTAGAGTTGGGTCACCTTTCCTGTGAAACGAGAGGGAAGACAGACAGTTCCTAGGGGGCTGGCAGAACGTGGGGGTTTGCAGGGGTTGCTGGCTTCCTGTCTGTGTAGGAAGGATCCCCCTGAGGGAAGATCCTCTGACTCTGCCAAGGCACAGGAGCATGAGATGATGAACTTCCCCAGGTGAACGAGGGAGGATCTCAAGACACAGTTGGGTCATTGGTCCTAGGGTCATTTTGGGGGGCCTGTCTAGTTCCTGAGAGTGAGGGGAGCCAATGGAGACCTGCACATGGAGCGGGGACAAAGACGGGGGCCCGTGGGTGCAGTCCCTGTCAGTACAGTGAACACCACACGCACATGGAGCGGGGACAAGGACGGGGGCCCCATGGGTGCAGTCCCTGTCAGTACAGTGGACACCATACGCACATGGAGTGGGGACAAGGACGGGGGCCCCATGGGTGCAGTCCCTGTCAGTACAGTGGACACCACACGCTGCCTTTGAGGGATGGTACTTGTCCTGTGGTGCCTGGACGTGGGCTTTGGGCAGGTGTGGCCACACAGGTCTTGTGGACACCTTTGCTTTCCAAGCTGTCTTGTCAGACTGCAGCTCCCACCGCCTTCTCTGCTGGCTCTGCTGTGGAGTCCCCCAGCCCTCTCCCCGTGACATTGTATATGTGTGCGCCTGTCTCTTTTCCCAGGGCAGGCCCCCAGCACGACTTGATGGATGACTCGGGGTCCGAGGGGAGGCCACACTGTAGCACCCAGGACAGGGCATCTGCTTAGGGTCATCCCCAGGCCCAGGAGGGTCCTGCCCAGTGGGTGCTCCATAGGTGGTGGTGGTGGTTGGGGGAACAAAGGGCTCCAGGTGTCTCCCCCTGGGGGACCATGGCCTCATGATACAGGGCCTATTCCTCAGTCTTATTGAAAAACAGGTTTGAAACCCAGTTTTGGTGTTCCTAGAACTTCTCTTTCAGAGAAAATCAGAGGCCCCCGAGATGATAGTGGAAGCCTGGCTGGTGAGGCGCTCTCCTCCCAGTGTTTAGAGGTGCATCCCAGCCAGTGGCTTCCCTCTGTGGTGGCAGGCAGAGGTGTCTGAGTTCGGCCCTGTCTGGATCTAAGTGGGGCCTGCCTGCCTGTCATCATCATGTCAGAAACACGTCATGCCATGCTCGTTCACGCAGCCGGTCCCACGGAGACTTCCCATCCGGCTGCACGTCTGCATCCTGCGATTTGTAATGGCAGAGGCGTGTTCTGTGAACTGAAGCTGTTTTTCAGTTGTTACTCAGATATGGTTACTTGGACCGTGTTCAAGGTCTTGCACTCTGTGCAGAGGTAGGGGCTGAGGCAAAGGGAGGAGCAGGACTGGACAGCAGGCGTGACCTCCATTGGGCCAGGCCTCGTCTCTACCGGCATCCTGAGTGGGTGGAGCACTGTCCAGAATTTGCAAGCCCTGCTTTAGGATTCATTGAAGCCATGTGAGACGAGGGTGGGCCTGGGGGTCTCCAGCAGGTGTGATTGAGATGTGGTCCAGGTGGCACCTCCAGGCACACCCCTCTTCTCCAGGAACAGGCCTGGGCAGTTAGTGCGCTTGTAGTCAAGGTGCATATTAGATTAACTGGTGAAGGGAGCCCAGCCTGGGGGCTATGGAGGAGACACCCTCCCAGAGGGCGTGGTGCCTCTTGGGTCAGGTAGGACCCCTCCCCACATGAGCTTTGCTTTGGAATCATCTGGAAGGCTGCCTTCATTTCTGTGTGGTTGAGGCACGAGGACCATCCTGGGGATTCAGTCACTGAGGTCTCTGGCATTGCCATAGGCAGTGTCCATGTGTCTGGGCTGCGTCTGTGGAGGACGTGGAGTTCTGAGTGGTGGCTCTGCTGTGCTGTCTGCCTGGTCCTGGACCTGATACCCTTGCCTACCTTGTGAGGACAGGCCCGTGGTCGGTCCTCTCCCTGACCCTGGACCCGGGGCAGGTGTTTGGGGAGTGTGTGTGGCCCTGCACAGAAGGCAGGCGGGGGGTGGTGGGCAGGCGTTGTCTCACAGGAGAGAGGCTGAGGTGGCTCTAGCACCGCCTGGCCTTCTCCTCCCCATTCCCAGACCCGGCTCTGCTGACTTCCTCCTGTGTGGGCACTCTGGCCAGCACCACTGTGCGAATCTCCACACCTGGCTGTCCTGTGTGTTAGTTCCACACAGCCCCTGGGTCCTGTCATAGCTCTGATTTCTGGTGGACCCACCGCATCTCCCTGAGACTGCCCTTCCTGTGCACAATTGACAACTCCTAAGTCCCTCAGTTTAGCTCACGTGGGCCTGTCCTGGTCAGATGTCTCCTATGGGTGCCACAGGGTGCCTCTGGCCTCTGGTATGGCCTCAGCCCTCCGGCCCCTCCCGTGACCTGTGGGGACTTGTTTGTCTGCCTTGATGGGGGCAGAGCACCCAGGTTGGGTGGTCTCCTGCGGTGTGCGGATGCCCCCTGGTGCTGGTGGGCACCTGTTGCCAACCTTCTTCTTGCTGACCTTCAGGTGTCTTGTTTTGATTTTTCTCTAGAATTTGAGACCTCCTTCTCTTTGATATTCTGAAATTGAACAGTGCAGGATTGTTCACCCCCCTGGGTGCACAGGGGCCCCTTAATTTTAAAGTCCTGTTTTCTCTTCATTTGGGAACTGTCCTCCTTCCCTTCCCATCATAGTCGTTGCTGGTGTTGTTTCCTGTAGCACCTGTGCCTCTGTGGGTGGAGTTCCTGCTATGGCCATTTCGGCCTCTGCCTTTGTTCTCTGATTTTCCCTTGCCTTGCCCGCTGGTCCTTCTGTGGTTGTGCCTGGGCATTCACCTGTTCTTCATGCCAGAGCCTGTGCAGCTGTCCAACACCCGCCTGGCCTGCATCTTTTCAAGCTTTGTGGGTGCCTCTGGATGGTCCTGTCTCCTGTTAGTAGTGCTCACATTACCTCTGTGTCTTCTGGGCTCGGTTTTTCTCTTATCTTGATCATTCTTTTTCTTGTATCAACTTCCTCTTAAATGGCTGGCAAATTGTTCATATTTAAGATGAGGAGAAGGTAAATTCCAGATGGATTCAAGGTTTTAATGAAAATAGTGCAGCAATAGGAATCTGCAAAGACCATTTGGGCATCAGAGATCCTTTCCTCATTGATCCAGGATCTTTTTTTTTTTTTTTTGCAGTTTTTGACCAGGGCTGGGTTTGAACCCGCCACCTCTGGCATATGGGGCCGGTGCCCTACTCCTTTGAGCCACAGGTGCTACCCTGATCCAGGATCTTTAGAAGCTACAAAAGACAAGTTTGATGGTACTAAAATTTAAATACAATCAATGACTAACTGAGATTTTGAGGGTAATATGTGCAATCTTTGACAAATAAAAGGCTAAGCATTCATCATGCAGAAACTTATTACAAATTGGAGAGAAAGCTGGGAAAACACAGTAGAGAGCTGGTCATCACCGACACAGAGTGCTCGTGGAGATGCCAGGGAAGGTGAATACCTGTCACCCAGAAGTGCTGTCCACTGCAGCAGAGGGTGCAGGGAAAGACAATTATAGATGTGGCTGGAGGAGGTGTGAATGGGCCCAGCCCCTTGGGAAGTCCTCTTTTCACACTGTGACATGCTGAGCATGTAGACCCTGGGATGTAGCCCCTCTCCTGGCTGTGCTTTCTGCTCAACGCTGTTTGTACCCAGAGGTCTCCTGCCATGCTGTGATAGTTGGGCATTTGGAAGGGAGTCTGCACTGGTAGGGGAGTGGTTGCCTGGATTGTGGTGTGGCCACAATGATGGAATACTCCAGGGGTGGTGGTGAATGAGAATCTGTATCACTTTGTGAGGTACACGGTAACCACCTGGTGCGTGTGCATGTGCACGTTTGTGAGAATGGAAAGAAGTGTGGGCTCTACCCACACGGAGGTTTCTTTTTGGGTGTTGATAGCAGGGAGAGCAGGAAAAAGACCATTACTCTGAAAGTGGGGCAGGGCGTGTGCTGCTGCGGCCCACGGCTGTGCACAGCTCTGCAGAAGGCAGGGCCCAAGCCCCAGCCGAATGGCAGGGTGTCAGCAATAGAAGTGCTTGGTGGGTGACCCTTGCAGCACCCGCAGAGTGGAGCCCTTCTCTGTGTGTCCTGTCCCTGGAAGGACCCTCACAGCCTCAGGCCGTGTGGCTGGGGCAAGAGATGCTTTTGTCTGTCTTGGTGGTATTGCACAGACTTGTTATAATTGTAAAGGCGTCACTGAAGATGTGCCTGTCAAAAGGCTTGAGAGCAGAATGGGGCGCAAGGACCTGGGGGCAGGAGGCCCCTCAAGGGCCAACTCGAGGCTCTTCTGAGGGACGCAGGTGTTTTGCCTGGTGCCCTGGTTGGCAGGCTCTATTCTGGTTTTGTCAAGGGGAGTCTTTGGCCCCACAGTCTCGGTTGAGGCAGGCCCTCATGGAGGCATCGCCTGCTGTCATGGCCCCACTCTGCCCTCAGGGCAGCCCCTGGCGGGCGGTCACCCCACACCCAGTCAGGCCTGTCTTGGACCTCTGTAGGGCTTCCGGTCCCTGCTGTCGTCTGGTATCTTCTCGGAGTGTGGGAGACTTCTGCTGAACTCTCTGAGTGCTGTTCTGCTCCCAGTGGGCTCCTCAGCATTTGCATTTACACCTTCGCCAGCGCTTGGCCCTTTCTGAGCAAGACAGACGAGGATGGGAGGGTGGGCGCCAAGCTTGGCTCACCTGCCTGATGGGAGGGCTTCCCAGAGCTGCCGGTGGGGGACCAAGGGGTGCTGTGGCTGGAGGTTCTGGCTCTGGCCCACCTTCCCCTGCCATGCCTGGGTGGGGTCTCCTGTGCTGTGGCTGCATGTGCCTGAGTGTGTGCGGGCATGAGTGTGTCTGAGAGTGCAGTTTGTGTGTATGGTAGTGTGTGAGTATGTGTCTGCACTGGTGAGAGTACCAGCGAGTGTGAGAGTGAGCACATGTGTATGCATGTTGTGCGCGTGTTTCTCCGTGTGTGAGTGTGATGGACCCTGACGGCTGCCTGGACTGTTTGGACAGAGACATTGGATAGGCCAGAGCAGGTGTCTGCACAGATAAGGTGACCTGTGACATGCAGTGCGTTCTGGCCTGGCCAGGTCCCTGCTTGTGGCTGAGGGGAGCTGGGGACTGACTGACCCGTGGGGGAAGCCCTGCAGTGGACTCTACTTCATTGGTGGCTCCACAGGGCAAAGGTTACAGCAGTTGTTCTTAATGACAGCTGTCAGCAGGGATTAGGCCCCTGTTGCCAACTCACCTTTAATGATTTATTAATAGTTAACTGTCTAATTTATACTAAGAGTTTAAAATCATTCTAATGGAGATGCAGCGTAATGTAGAGGTTAGCTGTGAAGAGAACATTAGAAGGTGAGTGGAGGGTAGTGGCTCAGCTCCTCTGCTCGGCCCCTCCAGGTGCTCTGAGGCCATGGGAACACCAGCCCTCTGACTAGGAGTCCAGCTAGCACTAGGCAAAGTCCTGCTCTCTAGGAGCCCTCTGTGCAGGGTCCACTCGGCACCATCTACCACTCTCTGAAAGGTCCTGGCCACACTTAAACTTGGGGCTAAGAGGCCAGAGACCTCTGTGCTGACGGCCGCGTGTAGGTCTTCTCACATTCTGCCCCTGATTCCGCCACCTTATGGGACAGACCCCAGCCTGACATCCAGTGAGACATTCCCAGAGCTTTGTGTTTCCCTCAGTGCAGTGCTTTTGACTTTTAGCTTCTCTGTCTGGATTTGCATGGCCCGGTGTCAGAGGTCACATTTATGTTTTTGACATGCGTCTTTACCTGGTAGCCCCTTGGGCGAGGACAGGATGCACTCACCCTAAGCTGCAGTCCCAGGACGCGGAGGAGCGGAGAGCCTGGCACTTGCACAGGGCCTGACCTTTGGGATGTGCTTCTCTCTGTGTGTAAGCTGTAGCCAATCAGGCTGCAGTTTGTCTGTTTTTTTTTTGTTTGTTTGTTTGTTTTTTTTTCACTTAATATATGACAGAGATTTATTGAATTTAAGTGTAAAATGAATAACTTTTTAATATATGATGATGAGAAAATTGGTGAAACTTACTAAATGTAGACTATAAATGTCTCAACACAATAAAAAGAAAATGCCAGGAAGGCTATATTAACCAGTATAATGAAAATATTTCAAATTGTATATAAAACCAGTGCATGGAAACCCACGATTGAATTAATGTACACAGCTATGATTTAATAAAAAAAAAATAGAAATTTCACTTCCCCAGTTGATTATGACCAACATATAAAAGACAAAAAAGTAAATATGTTAGAAATAAATATAGAGAAATGTTGTAAATCTAAAGTATTTTCATACTGAAGCGCCAATCATAAAAAAAGTTTAAATTTAATTACATTAACTGTTTTTTGAGAGAAAGAAAAAGGACAGAGGTGACAGGGTGTGAAGTCCTCTGTCTCTGCCCATCGGGTGGGAGGAGGAAGTTCGTGTGGCAGGTGCCACAGCATGTACCCGTGTCATTTTCTTTCTTGTGCCTACATCGTCCTCCCTCCTTTAAGTTCTTAGTTTTATTGGTTTTATTGTTTCTGTGCACAAGTGGCTACAGTTCCATTCCTCCTCCTGGAGAGAAAGCAGTCCGAGGTCTGGTGAAAGTGTCCAGCAGTGTGGCTTCGAGGTGCTGCATGTGACCCCGGGAGAGAGAGGTGCTGCCCCAGGTGTTTGCCAAAATGGAAGCAGGCTGGATCCATTTATTGGTCATCTGCAGCAGTTTTTATTTATTGCTTTTAATAGAAGTAGTTTTGCTTTTTACTTTAAAATAAAAATGCTTCTTATAAACAAAATCAGGTTAGAAAGTAGAAATGTAAAGGAAAACCTGAGGTCCACCCCTCACGCCCTAGGAAACTGCCGAGTCATGGGAATGCATGTGTAGACATCGCAGCCCACGTGGCCGTGTCTGAGAGCCCATGGCTGCTGGGCTGCCACAGCCCGCGTGAGTGCCATGCAGATGTGCATTTGTTGGGACCTGCAGTGTGGGCCTGGTGACATGGCAGGGTCCTGACCAGTGTTGGTACTGCTGGTTGAGGGTCCAGGAGGCCCTCGTCCCACTGGGTGCTCTTTTGGGTCCCGTGTGCCACCTAGTTTCACCTTTCCCTACGTCCTGTCCTTTCTTCTCCTGAATGCCACTGTTGACATCTGTCTGACTTTGTCTCTGGGCCTTTCCCCTAGCAGTCTTCCACAGGCCTGTTTTGTCAGGGAATTCACGCACACTTTTTTTTTTTTTTTTTTTTTTTTTTTTGAGTCAGAGTCTCACTATGTCACCCTTGGTAGAGTGCTGTGGTGTCACAGCTCACAGCAACTTCAAACTCTTGGGCTTAAGTCATTCTCTTGCCTCAGCCTCCCAAGTAGCTGGGACTACTGGTGCCTGCCACAATGTCTGGCTATTTTTTGTTGTAGTTGGCATTGTTGTTTAACTATCCCGGGCTGGGTTCAAACCCACCAGCCTTGGTGTATGTGGCTGGCACCATAACCTCTGTGCTATGGGCGCTGAGCCCACACACACTTTTTGCACAGCCTGCAGGTGGCCCACTGCTGCAGGCTGGGTCCTTGGTGACCTCTGAGCAGCTTCTCCTGTCCTAGGGAGTGGGCTTGGTGCATCGCACCAGGTAGGGGCTCTAACCCCAGACATGCCTGGGCCACACCAGCCCACAGGATTGCATGCTGGGTAGAGTCTGCTGCCAGGGCCACATTGATAGTTTGAAGCAGTGTCTGGAAGGAACATGGAGTGACCAGTGCTGTGGTCTTATGGATAGGGACACTTGGAAACAGCACACTCGCTGCTCCAACGCCAGAGAGTTCGGCATTGAGGAAAGAGGGTCCTCTCCAGCAGCCACAATCCCTCTGCACACATGCCAGGCCCCCTGCCTGGGCAGGACAGGAAAGGAGAGGACGTTGGGGACAGCCAGTGGAGTGAGTGCCTGTGTGTGGACAGGACAGCCTGTACCTCCTGTGCTCACTCCCTCACTGCCCCTCTTATGGAGAAGGAAGAGGGGCACTGGGGCAAGTGGGTCTCCAATTTTTATTTGCCTGCTTCTGTCAGTCCGGGTTCTTTTCAGGAAGCTAGCTTTTCTGTGCCTTGGCGAGGCCATCTTGGTGTCAGGAGCAGCAGAGCGAGTGCTGTGAGGCAGGTGTGAGGACCCACACGCTGTTCAGTTTTGGATGCTCATTTGTCCCTTCACTGTCCCTTGAATTCCTCACAGTTGAGTCCCAGTCTCTGCTGGCTTCGTGGCCCTCACTCTGACATTCAGGAACATCACCCTGTGACACCCAGGAGGAGAGGTGGAGTGGGTCTGAGACCGTCTCGCTTCGTGGCCCTCACTCTGACATTCAGGAACATCACCCTGTGACACCCAGGAGGAGAGGTGGAGTGGGTCTGAAACCGTCTGGTCTCAGATTCCTTTATACTCTTAAAAGTCAGTGTGGACCCCAGAGAGCTTTTGGTTACATGCCTTTTATCTACAGATTGACTATCTAGGATGCTTGGGGCCAGAAGTCTTTCAGATTTTGGATTTTTTTAGAGTTTGGAATATTTGCAGCCATCTGCCTGTAAGCACCCTGGCCTGTCGCTGTCCCCAGCAGGTCCTCGGCAGTGTGACCTTAAGTGACCCCAATACCCGAAATTCACTCTTCAACCTTCAATAGTTTCTTGGTCTTGGTGATTTGAAGAATGAATCCGTGGACCACAGATAAGTGGTAAGACAGGATTTATTTACAGAAAGAAAAGAATACAGAAGTGCTGGAGCTCCTGGCAGAGAGAACCCCCCCCCCCCCCACACACACACAAAGCTCTCTCTGTCTCTAGGCTCTTTGTCTAGGGGCATATATAGTCACATGGGGCCCTTGGTAGTTACATTTGGTGTGTCTGGGACATCGTGTCTGGGTCATTTCTGGGTCATGTCTGGAACAACATGTCTGGGACATCATGTCTGGCCCTTGGAAGTTACATTTAGCGGGGCTTGGTAGTTACATAGTTACATTTAGTGTCTGGGACATCTGTCTGGGACATGTCTGGGTTGTGTCTGGAACAACATGTCTGGGACATCATGTCTGGCCCTCGGTAGTTACATTTAGCGGGGCTTGGTAGTTACATAGTTACATTTAGTGTCTGTGACATGTCTGGGTTGTGTCTGGAACAATGTGTCTGGGACATGTCTGGCACTCGGTAGTTACATTTAGCGGGGCTTGGTAGTTACATAGTAGTTACATTTATTGTCTGGGACATTGTGTCTGGTTCATGTCTGGGTCGTGTCTGGAACAACATGGGTCGTGTCTGGGACAACATGGGTCATGTCTGGACATCATGTCTGGCCCTCAGTAGTTACATTTAGCGGGGCTTGGTAGTTACATAGTTACATTTAGTGTCTGGGACATGTCTGGGTTGTGTCTAGAACAATGTGTCTGGGACATGTCTGGCCCTCGGTAGTTACATTTAGCGGGGCTTGGTAGTTACATAGTAGTTATATTTAGTGTCTGGGACATCTGTCTGGGACATGTTTGGGTTGTGTCTGGAACAATGTGTCTGGGACATGTCTGGCCCTCAGTAGTTACATTTAGCGGGACTTGGTAGTTACATAGTAGTTACATTTAGTGTCTAGGACATCTGTCTGGGACATGTCTGGGTTGTGTCTGGAACAATGTGGGACATGTCTGGCGCTCGGTAGTTACATTTAGCGGGGCTTGGTAGTTACATAGTAGTTACATTTAGTGTCTGGGACATCTGTGTGGGACATGTCTAGGTCATGTCTGAGTCACAAATGAAGGGCTACAATCCCCTTCATTCCCAGGCCTCGGAAATGGGGGCCCCCTGCCCACCCTCCAGCCCGCTGGTTCCTTTGCTTGCTGCCACTGCACCGACATCTCCAAGGCAGAGGCAGCAGGTCTGCGCCCTCAGCTCCATGAGCTGGCTGGGATGCCACTTGTTCTGTATCAACTCTCCCTCTCCGAGTAGAAACTCTAACTGCTCTTAGGGAAAAGGGAGGAAGACTGGATCTAACTGCTTTCTGCTGAGTCGGGTGATGAGAGGAGGGGGCAGTGAGGGTTTCTCTGGAGGGAGAGTGATCCAGGGGTTCATGATGGAATCAGGTCTTGGAATCTTTACTGTGTGTGGCTTGAAGACATTTCTGGAAGACACAAATCTGATTAGCACATTAAAAGGCAAGGGTAGAATAGTGAGAGGAGGGGTTAATTACAGTGTCAGATTAGAAGAACAAAGTCAGTGATGTTTAAAAGAAAACTACATTAACGCTTTTCTTGTGTTGCCTAAACAATAACTTTAAAATTTTCTTTAGGCTCACAAGTGTAGGTGGACTGTGATTGACTCTCTTCATGGTCTGCTTCTGTAGAAGGTGGTGGGTTCTTTACTCATGAATGATGTGTCCAGGAATCTATTCCCATAACTTTAACAGCTGTAGAAGAAGACAAGATAACAGAAAAGGGACCGTCCCAAGTTGGAGTTAGGGAAGGTGAGTTAGAGGGAAGAGTTTCGATCATGACTAGATATACCTGGGGGAGCTAGATGGTGATTTAAAGGATTGTTTCTTTGACATACCTCTTAAGTCCTTGTTATCTGTTTTATGGTTTTAAATAAGTTTTTTTCCATCAAAGAGAGCTTTAGCCATTTGGTAGGTACTTTCAGTGCCAAAATGAAAAGACTGATGTAAATTATTAAGTATTTTCCATTGGCTTGCGACAGGTAATAGCAAAAGTCCCTTTCTGTTTTGTAGCCAGCCTGATGGAAGGAGTGAATAGTCTCTGGGTAAAGCCCACTCCTCCTCCTTTTGGGTATATTGAGGTACATGGTTCTCAAGTGATCCCTCCCAAATAAGGGGTGCCACAAGGGGAAATTTTCCCTTCTGTGCTGCTATTTTAACCTCTTTATCAGCAAGTTGGTCACCTTCAGAAATCTCATCTAAGGTCTTTTGGTGTCCCTTACAATCAATAACTGCTACTTCTTGTGGAGCATGAATAGCTTGTAACCTGTCTATTTCATGATGATATTTTATGGGGGAGCCATTGGAAGTTAGATATTGTCTTTCTTTCTAAATAGCAGCATGGGCATGCAAAATGAGGAAGGAATATTTTGAGTCAGTGTATGTATTGACTCATTTGTTTCTCCCAATTTCTAAAGCACGGGTTAAGGCTATTAACTCAGCTAATTGCTCACTGGTTCCTGGAGGGAGAGACCCACTCTCAATTACAGCATACTGAGTAACTGCAGCGTAGCCTGCTTTTTGAGTTCCATGTTCTATGAAAGAACTTCCATCTGTATAGAAATAGGCAGCCTTTTCAGGGATATGAGACAATAAAGTATATGGATTGCAGACTACAGGATGGAGAGGAATGACTGCTTCATTTATAATGCGGAGGTCTTGGACTAGTCTCCAAGTTCTGTTTGGCTTTGGCACTCCTAGAATCGGAGTGTTACATGGACTATTGCAAGGTATTAATAATTTCTGTCACTTTAGATTCTGTATTATGGGTATTAGTCCATTCTTAGCATCTGCTTTTGGAGGATGTTGTTTTTGATTGGGATAGATGGTGGGACTCTTTAATTTAATTTGGACTGGTTGAGCATATCTTGCTCTTCCCACCTGTCTCTCAGTAGCCCACACTTCTGGGTTAATTTCTGTCTCTAATAAGAGAAGGCATAATGTAGGTTCCTGTCCCATATTCATATAAATGGTTGTTCCTGCTTTAGTTAGTATGTCCCTCCCCCTAAAGGGGGCAGGACTTTCACGCATGATTAGAAAGGCATGAGAGAACAGCCAGTCGTCCCAATTGCAGCTTAAAGGCTGAGAGAAAAATTTGGTAACCAGCTTTCCAGACACCCCCTGTACAGTTACAGATTTGGGGGATAAAAGACCAGGGTTAGAGAGAAGTACAGAAAAGGTTGCTCCAGTGTTCAGAAGAAATTCTATCTTCTGACCCTCCACTATAAGGCAAACCCAGGGCTCTTGATGGGTGATGACACAAGCTGGAGCCATGAGAATCTGCCCCGGGCACCCTTACTCCGGTTTGGTCACCGATGGGATCGCAGTCCCCAGAGGCCTTTGCCTCTCAGGATAGGCCACCTTCCAGGGGTCACCCTTGTATTCTGGACAGGGGCCAGGGGGCTTGCCCAGCTGGTGGTGCAGCTGGGGGCAGTGCTTCCTGAAGTGGCCAGCCTGACTACATTGGCAGCACCTGTTCTTAGCCCCCCTGGCTTTCCTCTGCCCCTGAAAGGTGCTCATTTGTCAGAGTGCCATTATTAGAGCTGCCATTTTTTTTCATATCCCTTTTCTCTCTTTCCTCCTCTTCTCCTGATCTCGGTTATAAAAGACCACAGTGGCTGTTTTAAGAAGATTCTCCAGGTTATGATCTGGGCCTAGAGCCAATTTCTGGAGTTTTCTTCAAATGTCTGGGGCTGCCTGAGTGATAAATTTATCTTTTAAAATAATTTGGCCCTCTAAGGAATCGGGTGTTAACTGGGTGTGCTTTCTCATCGCCTCCCTAAGCTGCTCAAGAAAGGCTGAGGGACTCTCATTTTGCTCCTGGTTAATAGTAGACAACTTAGAATAATTCCTATCCTTTTTCTTGGATCAACGTAAACCTTCCAGGATACATGTTTAGAAAATGTTTTCGCCACCAGTCACCTTGTTTCTCAGGGTCCCATTTGGGATCCTCAAAGGGAACTGCTTTCTAGCTTCATCTAAGACTTCATTTTTCTCATTAAAAGTTAAGGTTTGATCTAGTAATAGCATTACATCTCTCCAAGAGAGGTCAAAGCTTTGTCCTAACCCTTGGAGAACATCTGT
>CAUYPK010159092.1:0-24880 GCA_963574355.1 Loris lydekkerianus | reverse complement strand
GTGGCATCACAGCTCACAGCAACCTCAAACTCTTGGGCTTAAGCGATTCTCCTGCCTCAATCTCCCAAGTAGCTAGGACTACAGGCACTCACAGCAACACCCAGCTATTTTTCTTTCTTCTTCTTTTTTTTTTTTTTTTTTTGGTTGCAGCTGTCATTGTTGTTTAGCAGGCCCAGACCAGGATTGAACCTGCCAGCCTTGGTGTATGTGGCTGGTACCCTACTCACTGAGTTACAGGCATCGAGCCAGCCTCTCAGATTTTTAATAAATGTACGAAGTAATCTGATCTGTGAGTTAGAAAGAATGTCAGATAGCAACCCTAACCTAGGATTTATCCAACTGCCACCCACTTTTACCCATGAAGTGGTAAAATAGATTTAGTGAATTATAACCAGCATTTGGTTTAAGGTAAAAAAAAAAAAAAAAAAAAAAAAAAACCCAGAAAATATGAAAGTACAAAACACATAGAAAGGTTAGGTATTGTTACATGAAACTTTTGTTTGTTACATATGTAAGTATACACAATTACAATGTAAATACATTTCTTACTATGGGTAGGAATTTAAAAAAACCTGAACATTCTGAATGTTCCGCATTTTAAATCTCTTATAGCAATATGTAGACACCCATATGATACTATGCCTCTGATGTCCATCTCCCTGATGATTATAATGTGGAGCTCCTTCTCACCCAGTCCCTGCCCTTTGAATACCTCTTTAGAAACCTCTTTTATAATCACTTTACCAAAAATCTGGCAGTATTTACTACAGCTGAACATGCATTTCCTATTACCCAGCAATTCCATTTATTTATACAACTGAAATGTGTATATATGTTCACCAAAAAATAGGTATAAAAATGTTCATAGCAACACTATAATAGCTCCAAGCTGGAAAATGCCCAAATGCCTATGAACAACATAATGGGAAAATCATTTCGATACATTTACACACAATAGAATCTTATTTGGAAGCAAAAATAAATGAACTACAACTACACACCACAATGTAGAATCCCCAAAGCATAAAATTGAGTGAAAGAAGCCAAATACAAGAGTACATGGTATACAACTTCATTTACATGAAGTTCAAAGGTAGGCCAAATTAATATATGGTGTTAAAAATCAGGACAACGGTCATTGCCAGAGTCACCAGGTGAGCTTCATCCCTGCCGATAACATCCACTCTCTTGACATGAGTGCACATCACCTCCGTATACGCAGTGTGTGAAATTGTGAACTGTAAACACATTTGTGAATTTCTTAATTATTTCTGAATGCATCTGAAATCATTATATGAAGTTTAAAAAGTTAATAATACTTTATTAAAAAGCACTGATGGAGTGCAAGAATCTCCCATACACCCACTCTCATAAGCATCAAGTCGTCATCGAACCTTTGCTTGAATAACTCCTGGGTCAAGAATCTCTTTACTGCCCAGGCAGCTCCAATGGTAGAAAGTGGTCCCTACACTAAGCCATGACTTGCTTCCCAACAGCTTGGTCCCTTCCGTGCTTCTGTCTTCCTAAGAGATGCTAAATTGATCTAGTAACTCCTCTGTCACCAACTGCTCTTCAGATGCTGGAAGAGAGCTTCCATGCCGTCCCAGCCCTCACAGTTTTGAATTCCTTCCTTTCTCTAGGTTGCGTTTCTTTCATCCATTGACGCCCCAAACAGAACACAGTCTTAAGAAGAGGCCTGAAAAGAGCAGAAAAGACCCCAAAGTGGAATCATCACTTACAAACGCAGACACTCTTACTTCCATCTACACATCCTAAGCTTCCATTTGCCCTTTCTTTAAAGTTCATATCGTACTGTTGAGTCCTGTTGAACTCCACACCCAACCGAGACGCCCCAGGTCTCTCGCCTAAGTACCGTTCAGCACGAGTTTACCCTGCGCCTGCTCAGCCTTCACTCTCTCAGGAGTCGGAACGCTCATCTGGCCCCACCCCAACTCCCCAAAACTAAATCTTGGAAATGGATGAGTATCTGTTAACGGAAACACCTCTGGGACACGGTCTCCCCGCCCACCCAGCCACTATAAAACAAAATGAAGTATTTTTCTCAACGCGTGGTCTGTTACTATCCTTACCCCTTCCTTAAAGGAGCTTCATTTTAAAGCGCATTTGGGGAGGCAGAGAAGGATGGAGAAACGACCTCCTGCGGCATCTCCAGCATCTGAACTGAAGGCAGATGGCCGCGGCCTCCACCAGGCCCGAGCCACCAGAGGCACCCTCATCTCTTTCTTTTTCCTTTACCAAAGTCGGCTCCAACTGCAGGCTCTGGAGACGACCGTTCCTGGCCTCAGCTCCCTCAGTCCTTTGCCTTTCTATGACTAGTGGAGGACGAGGCTGAGGAGGAAAACGTGGCAGGGTGAAGAGTAAATCTGATCTCGGTCAGAGTACCCGAAACCAAAGGTATCGCTAAAGATAGACCTACCGGAACCCCTCCAGCCTGTGGAAAAGAGAGCACCGAGCAGGACGAAAAGACAGAAACATTTCTATGGAAACTTCCCAGCAGCCTCGCTGGGTATTTTTAGCATCAAGAGTAGGTGGAAGGGAGATTCATTGAGCAAAGAAGCACGGAGACCAGACCATGTGCAGAAGGAACAGGAGAGGCGGGCTGGGATGCGGCTGGGGGACGCAGGGCACAGGAGCCGGGCTGTGATGCAGCCGGGGGACGCAGGGGACAGGAGCCGGGCTGGGATGCAGCCGAGGGACGCAGGGGACAGGAGCCAGGCTGGGATGCGGCCAGGGAACGCAGCGGACAGGAACTGGGCTGGGATGCGGCCGGGGGACGCAGGGGACAGGAGACGCTGTCGCGGGGGCCTGCGTGAGGGGCGAGCTCCCCGGGACCAGCGCCAGGGACCGTGCGGGGGGCAGGGGACCTCGGGTCGGACGGCGCCAGCAAGCAGCGGCTCTCCTACCTCGCCCAGGTCCGCTCCATTCTCAGGCTCTTTTCTACTCTCAGCGCGCTCCTCACCGCCAGTGGAAGCAGCCTGGGAAAACGAGAAGCCTTCCCCACGGATCGCCAGCGCCAGAGGCAGCAGCTCCTTCCTCCCCGGCTCCCTCTTTCTGCGTCTGCCGGGAGAGCTCTCTGCTTTTTTAGAAAGGGGTTTGACGTGGCCGAACCTGCAGCCGACAGTGCGCCGGGCTCAAGGGAGGGACTGTTCTACGGAGGAAGCCGGGCTCGGAGCGGCGCCCGCGGCGGCACGGGGAGCGCAGGGGGCCCCGGCGAGCGGGCACGCTCTCCCCGGCCGAGACGCGACTGGCTGACACGAGTCGCTCCGCCAGCTGAGCTGTCAACCGCCGGGGAGGCGGGGCTCGCGGTCGCCGATGCTGGGGGACCCGCCCAGGTTACAGCTGGAGCCCAAGCTCACGTCCCCCCACCGCTCTCGCTGGCTCAGATGGATGGTGCTGGTGGAGGGGCGGAGGACTTAGGGGACGAGTACCAAGCCCTGTCCCTCACCCATCCCATTCCAGGGCCTTGAATAAAACCAACCAACCGCAGGGAGAATCTGGAGCCGGGGTCCTCCCGTGTGCCTGCACCCCCCACCCTTAGTAGCCCCGGGACAGAGATGGCATCTAGGAGGGTTTGGGGGCAATCCTGGCTGAATGCAGCAGGGTCATGGGACACAATGTGATTTCCTGGAGATCTGACGCGTCAGTTTCACCAGTAATCTAAGGACAGGAGGCTTCCTCGGGAAGTGGCCTTCATCTCGGACACCTCTGATTTGACGGTTTTCCACCTGCATGTTTTTCAGTTTCTCCAGCAATGGGGCTCTACCACTAGCTTCAAGGAGACGGAGGATTCCCCAACTTCCCAGAACACCAGAAAAGCTTCAAGGCAGTAGCTGCCAGAACCAAGACTCTTCCCGGTGACTGAGACCCTGGATCACCGATGTGTGGAGAAGTTTAAACAAGGCAGATGTGCTGTAATGAGAGTGCTTACATCTCGGAAGCTTCATTTTTAGCTCTAAAATAAAACCTTTTTATTAAGTGACATAATCACTTTTTAAAAATTTATCATTTGGGATTCATTGAGAGTACAAAGAATTAGGTTACACAGATTGCATTTGTTAGAGAAAGTTCCTTTTATTCTTGTGTCCCAGGGCATAATCATTGCTGTTATTAGCATTACCATTAACATTTGTTTAATTTGCAGAAACACATTCTAAGCCCTTGGGTGACAGCTTTGGTTTAGCTAAACTTGTTTCACAGATGGTAAGACCCAAAAAGGTTCAAAAGAGTCCGAGAGGTTGGATACCACCTGTCTTCTCTCATTGGATGGCCCCAGAAATACATTCTCTGAATTTCCCAAGATGTGACCAACAAGGCTTTTCCAGAATGAATTTATTCTTTTGGGCATCCTAGACATTTAACTCTGGAAGAATCCTGGCATGCCTGAGCATTCAAGAGATTATGGGGAGTCTGTATTCCCGGGACAAACTGTCATCTTGTCTCTTATCTCTTTAATTAGTTTCCCTACTCACTGGTAGGCAGTAGGGGAGGGGAAGACAGGAAAACAAAACATTTCAGAATTCAGAGAAACTGAATCCTTCAACCCCTAGTCTAGAATCCTTCAACACTTAATCTATAGCTTCTTAGCTTAGAATGTTACCAGGAAAAATTTTAAGGTGCGTTTGATCTTAGACAAGGTTCTCAGGCCACCTGTCTTGAAAAGAATAGCCTATTGCCTCTGAAACAAGGGGAACAAAAAGGGGGGGGGGGGGCGGGAGAGTCAGATTTCCACCCTTCATACCAAAGTTGGTGCTATATTTAGTTTTGTCTCAAATCAAATTATAGGCTATTGAGTTGTGAACAAGAACAACTCTGTCTACAGTCAGGCACACACTGCATTTAAGAAGTGATTCAAGGTAAGCTATGAGGTCTCAGAAGTAAGACTAGAAAATAGGCTCATTTATTTTTAAAATAACATTTTTTGAAATTTAATAACACATTTATTTCAAATGTAAAACATTTTAAAATACAGAAAAGTACTTAGAAAATAAATTACTCATAATGCCCAGAGATAATCAAGGTTAAAAGTTTGTTGAATTTCTTTCCAGTCTTTAAAAAATGCATCTTTGAAGCCAAACACTGACTCTCTCTTACACACACGAGTATATCCTTGAGAAGAGAAATTTCTTTTTTTGTTTTCAAAATTTATCAAAGAACATTTTTTGTGTTGGACTTAAAAAAGAAAAATATTCATATCTAAACCAGACACAGTACAAATGTTTAAATTTATACATATTCCCTTTAGTCGTGACCCATATATATATAACATATCTATTGGTATAATTATGGCTTAGATATAAGTTTATATTCTCCTTTTTTATTTATTGACTATTTATCCATATCATTAGAGAATGTTCATATTTATTATTTTAATGATTGTATAATAGTCTATAATGTCAATAGAACCATAGATTACTTAAAAATCTTCTATTATTGCATAGTTACACTGTTTCTAACATTAGACTTATAAATAATGCCTTGAAGTTTATCTGCCTTATTTTATTCTTTTGAATTATGCTATGTTTGAATATATGTATTCCTCCAAAATTTGTATGTAAGAACCTGTGTGACAGTACTAAGAGGTAGGACCTTGGGGACGTGACTAAGTCATGAGCACTCTACCCTCATGAATGGGATTAGCACTTATAAAAGATGTTAAAGGAACTGCTCTAATCTCTTTTGCCCTTTTTTTCCCTCCTGCCAAGTGAGGACACTGCCTTAGGCCCCTCCAGAGTTGGAGCCATCTTGGGAGCAAAGAGCAAGCTCTTACCAAATGCTATATCTGCCAATGCCTTAATTTTGGTCCATCCTTCAGAACTGTGGGAAATACATTTTCATTGTTTATAAATTGCCCAGTGTAAGGTATTTAGTTACAGCAGCAAGAATGGAGTAAGACCAACCATTCCTGGGATTACTTCTTAGACATAGGAGTGTTAAGATAAAATAACTCTCTAACATCTTTCATAGCTTCAACAACAATAGCATTTAATACTTAGGTTTTCCCTTATTTAATAGATAATTTAACAGTTATAAGTTATTTTAGATCTATATCTATACCTATATATTCAGCATATAAATAATTTAACACTATCTCATTTTACTTTACATTTCTCAGAATACTAACTAGTAGGTTCCTATTTCATACGCTTACTGCACCTATTATTTGTAGTAGGTCATCTCATGAATGTTAAGTCACTATTAGTCATCCCTTTGCTGAAACAATGCTGCTTAACAAAGAACTCCCAAGTCTCAGTATTATACAATAAACTTTTCACTTAAAGTCTGTGGCTTAGGTTTATCATACAATAATCTTTCCACTTAAATGTCTGTGTCTTAGGTACAGACTGGTTGAGGGTGGGTTGAAGTCTTCTTCACCTCTCTTTCATTCCAAGACCCACTCTGAAGAAGCAGCCATTACCTGGGGGAATATACTCATGGCAGAGTGCAAAGAATGAAAAGAGAGTTGGTAAAGACTCATGATGTCTCTTGAAAGTCCCTGCTTAGAACTGGCACACTGTCCCTTATGCTATATTCCATTCACCAAAGTAAGTCATATGGCCAAGTTCAAAGTCATTGCTGCAGAAAAGTACAGTCTGCCCACCGAGAGCAGGAGGGGAGACTGAATATTTGTGAGACAATAATCACCCACAAGTCACTACATACAGTGCTTTCCCGTTTTTTGTTAAGCTTTTTTGCTTGTGTATACATGGTAACTTTGCCTTTCCCCACCCTATTTAAACTTATCTGTGGCTTTTCCCCAGTGAAATATAATTTGCTTTGGCCATTGAAATGTGAGAGGGAGGACTCATGTGGACACTTTTGTATAGAATGTAAAATGTAAACATTTTTAAGGGCTGGTACAAATTGGCCCTTGTCAATTTCTATTATCATGTTGTTCCCTAATGACCAACACTTTGTTAAGATGAAGCTTTCATCAACCTGGGGCTCTGAGAGACTGTGATAATCAAAGCCTTCCTGCTGACCCAAATTGAATACAGTGGAATGAATAAGAAATTACATTTTTGATATATTAAAGCATTGAGATTAGGAGATTGCTTATTACTGCAGCACAACCTGGTCTACCCTGATAAATTATTTTATATTCCAATTTTTGAGATTGAGGGTTGTTATGTAGCAAATTATACATCTTCCTTCTTGTATATCTGTTCTCAGTTTTCTGGATTAGAACTCAGATAGTTCTGGCAGATAATGTTGATAAATTAACCTGTGTGCTTTGCTCTTAATTTGGTCAAGATTGTGCTTTAGGAAATACTCGAATTGATGATAAGGGACAAAAAATAGACAGGTGTCACTCAGCTCCAAATATTTCAATGGTATTTTTACCTTCCTCAGTTGTTTGTTTGTTTGTTTGTTTGTTTAATTCCTTTTCTTTTTCTTTTCTCCAACTTGATTCTGGATAAAAAGTACTATTAATACGGATTACTGCAGACCTGTAACGCAATAACAAAAGTAGCCATGCCTCACATTTTTTTTTTGCAAGATTCTCTTCTAAAAGCTTTGTGTATACTAACTCCTTTCACTCTCATGATAATCTTATGAGGAAGGCTCTATTTAATCTGTATTTTACAAATGAATAATATGGAGCACAGGGCAGTAAATTATGTTGCCTACATTCTCAAAGCTGATAGGTGGCAAGGCTGGGTTGTTGGTTTTTTGTTTGTTTGTTAGTTTTGTTTTAAGACAGAGTCTCACTCTGTTGCCAGGCTAGAGTGCCATGGCTTCAGCCTACTTCACAGCAACCTCAAACTCCTGAGTTCAAGCAATACTCTTGCTTTAGCCTCCCAAGTAGCTGAGACTATTGGCACCTGCCGCAATGCCTGACTAGCTTTTCTATTTTTAGTAAAGATGGGGTCTTGCTCTTGCTTAGGCTGGTCTCCAACTCCTGAGCTCAAGGGATCCTCCCGGGGTGCTGGGATTACCAGTGGGAACCATCATGCCTGAGATGGCAAAGCTGAGATTTGAAACCAATCAGTTTTATTCCAGAATGGCCTGTCTGCTCAGTTTTCCTATTTGACAGCGGACATTCACCGAGCTTTTACATAGGAGGACACTATGTCTGCAACCTGCAATGCCTCTCATTTTGCTGACCACTTGGTTAGTCAGCAGATGTCCCCTTGGTCCCTCACAGCTCCATGTCCATCTCTGTAATGTTGGGTTAAAACAAAATGTCCTTTCCAGATGGAGAAGAATCATTCTGAATTAAGGATACAATCTCTATTGTAGATTAAAAATGACCACAACTTCTTTGCTACCTCTCTCATCCAGGTGGGATCTAATCTGCTCTTTAATCTGGGCTGGCCGTAGAGACTTACTTCGCTCAGAGGAAGCAGCAGAAGAGATATCTAACTGAAAGGCCAGGGCAGGGGGAGTCTCGCTGCTTCCATGTGAGACTCTTGGGACAGTGGCATTTAAGACTTACACTACCAGATTAAGAAGGTATCATGCTAGAGAAACCCTGTAGAGAGGCCCTGAGACTACCTGGAGCCAGGAGGGGGCATATTGTAACTATGCCAGACCCATCTGGCTCTACTTTTATGGAACAAAGTTGTGAGTTATTTCTCAGTTGCCATGGACCCAGGTCGAAGGACACATAACCTGAGCAGGCCCAGATGGACCAAGTGTGCAACCGTGGGCAGAATCTAAGTGACCACGGAGCAGGAACTGAATTAAGAAGCAGACACCACATGGCAGGGTCCAGGCTTCAATTGGATTGAGCCTTGGTGTCACTTCACATCACATGTTTGGGGACATATTTATTTGGGAACTATCCCTGGTGTGTTTGTTACATGTGTCAAGTAATATGATCCCTTGTGATAACTATCTTGGCTGTGTCTATTGACTTGATGTCCACCAAGTACATGAGACCCTCTGTTTGGGAGGTAACACGGCTGAGCCCACCATCCAGCAGTTCCCGTCAAATGTCAGGCATCCCAACCAGTTCTCCATCAGCTGGACTCAGAGCCTAGCTCGGGCCATTATGAGTAAATTCACCCTGCTGAGCCGTGCTGGAATTACCGATTACCAAAATCATGAGAGACATTAAGTATTTACTGTGTTATGCCGTAAGTTTTGGAGTAGCTTACTAAGTCACAAGAGATAGCTGGAGTAAAAGTGGTATCTGGAGATGGGATGTTGTAACAAAAACCTAAAACACCTCACAATGACATTGGTACTTGTATGTAGCTGAAGACAGAAAGGCTCAAAAAACAGTTACTGAATTCCAGAAGGATGGTGAAGAGACTACAGGAAGAAAATATTATCGGGGTTGAAATGTAGTGGCAGAAGGTTTATCGAAATCATTGTCTTTGTGAAAGTGGAAATAGAAAATGTTCCTAATGAACGGGTGGGAGTATCCCACTAAGGATATTTTCTAATATCCTTAGAAATGGGTTTCTTTTCTAAGAAAATAATGGGTTGCTAATGCATTTCTTTTATCCTATTATGGTAAGGCATAGATAGGAAAAGATGGCTCTTTTTTTAGGCTCTTCTAAAAAAAGAGCCATCCAGTTACCGAGGAGAATTTAGAGGATATATGAGAGCCAAGATCTGCTGGGTTCAAACATCAAACTGCCTCTCATTCCTCATCTCTCCAAACAGCAAAAACTTTCAGAAGAACTGGCTTCAGTGAAAAAAATGAAATCCAAACATGACCGCTAGACCCATGGTTAAGACCTCAACAAGTGTTAAGGTGATGCCTCATATATCCTTTCAGTTAAAAACGGAGGAGCGAAAACAGGCACAATGGCTGACACCTGCAATCCTAGCACTCTGGGAGACCAAGCTGGGTGGGTTGCCTGAGCCCCGGAGTTCAAGACCAGCCTAAGCAAGAGTGAGAACCTGTCTCTACTAAAAATAAAGAAATTAGCCTGGAGTGCGGAAGATGCCTATAGCCCCAATACTTGGGAAGCTGAGGCGTAAGGACCACTTAGGCCCAAGAATTTGAGGTTGGTGTGAACTATGATGATGCCACAGTACTCAATCCTAAGGGGAAAAAAAAAAAAAAAAAAAGAGCCTCTAAAATCTTAAGGATGTGCCCAAGAATTGTAAGGCTGCATTATCCTCTCTCAGGCTCACAGGCAGCCCATCCGAGGTAAAAGAGACCTTGCTTCAGAATGAAATGTAGGTGTAACTCTTGTCTAGTGAAGTTTATCATAAATTAATACAAAAGCCCTAAGGTTTTTAAGTGAATTATACCCACATGAACTGAAAGAAATTCATACAGATTAAAAGATGCCTTTGGACTCTCAACCTGCTATAGAGAAGCAAGCTGAGAAAGTTACCCAGGCCAAAGCAAGGATCATTTCTTTTGGAAAATGAAAAAAAAATGGAATCAAGAGCCCAGAGAGCAGACCAAAAGCTAAAGAGACTCATTTTCAGGACCAGGACTAGGCCCAAGGCACCAGTAATTCTACTCAGCTGGCTTTCAAAACCACTGTGGGCTGCTGACTCCATTTGTAAAGCATGTGCAGCCGGCCCTCTCACTTTCTGAATGGGAGTGTCTAGTAGACAGTTACCTTTCCTCTGCCCCACCATGGTGTGTTGGCTGGGAGAGGCTAATGACTTCAGATCAAGAGGAACTGTATTGAAGGAGCTCTACCCTGGGAGTCTCGTCATCACCTGAACCTGCCCTAGGTGGTTAGAATCGGGACTTCAGGCTGATGCAGCAAACACAGTGAAAACTTTTGGAGGCCCTTGGGGAAGATGAATTCATTTTGTATTTGGTAATAATGTATGTGGCCAGAAGAAAGAGAAAATCTGTTCAAAAGGGCTACAAATTCTTTGCTACTTCCCTTACTGAGAGATGGTATCTAATTCTCCTCCCCCTGAATCTAGGCTGGTTGTAGTGACATGTTTGAATGCAGTTCTAGGTCTAGGTCATAAAAATCCTTTCAGCTTCTATCAAGGCCTGTCAGTATACTGAGCTTCCATGAAAGATACTGACCACCTTGCTGGTAACATCAAGGGGAAAGGCCTGAGACCACTTGTAGTACGTCTTCCAGGGGTCCCCAAATGCACCAGGCAGAGCATATGAGTGAAATTGTTCTGGGGCCTCCAGAACAGCCCAATCTTTCACTGAATACACCAAATGACCCATGGGACAGAAAAATCCCTCAGCTGAGGCCTGTCCAAATTCTTGACTCACAAAATCATAAGATCTAATAAAATTGTTGTTTTTAGTCACTAAATTTTGGAATACACTTGTTAAGCAGAAATAAATAATAATGTGTTAGCATGTACACAATAATTCTGATATGTTGTCTCATTCATGCATTCTACAAATAATACTAAGGATCATTATGTGTCAAGCACTATTTTTTATACTGGAGACACAGTAGTTAAAAAATAAACAGCAAAGACCCTGTTTTTAATGAGTTTATAATCTATTGTTATAGATGAACAATAAACAAAGAAATAAGTACAATATGACAGATAGTGATAAGGGCAATAAAGATGAGGAAGACAGCATTAAGAGAGCATCCTTGTAAGGCCACCCTCTTTTGTAGATAAGAAAACAAACTTATTCCAGCTACTTGGAAAACTGAGGCAAGATAATCCCTGAAACCCAAGAGTTTGAGGTTGCTGTGAGCTGTGACGCCACAGCACTCTACCAAGCATGACATAGTGAGACTCTGTCTAAAAAAAAAAAAAGAAAAAGAAAAAGAAAAAGAAAGAAAGAAAGAAAGAAAAGAAAAAGGAAACAGAGACTTAGAGAAATTAAATGACTGGCTAGTAAAAGAAGCGTGTTTGTAATAGTAATACTAGAGTTTCACCTAGCAAAAACTGTCCAATGAAGTGCATAAATGTGAATATGTTATATACCTTATTAACATGATGAGGGAGCCTCGTGGGCAGCTAGGGTGGATGTACCTGTTTACCCAGGCCCTTCAAATAATCTGAAGAGAAACAGCTATATATATAAGAATCAGAAGATCCATCCTTCCATAGCTGCACTTTCGTGGGGGTGAGGAGAGATGTATGGCTCTGAAAATCCTATGTACACAGTAGGCAAAGTGTCGGCTGTACATCAGAGCAACCTAGATCACGACCAGAAGAGTTAATAAGACACTGGAAAACAACCCTTGAGTAGGCAAAACTCTTGGGAGGGGAATAGCAGCTTTGTAAGCGACTTCATGTCCTAAATGAAGAGTTCAGAGATAGCTAATGATCATGGGAGTTAATTTTATTCCCATAAGCTGATAAAACTCAGGAACAATTTGGTTACGACTTAGTTCATTCAGATTGACATTGGTTTGCTGACCATTTTCAGAGCACATACTAGGCATTGCACTACATGTCAAATCTAACATGGGAAGCCAAGCAAGCATTCATAAAACCACAGTACAAATCAGGCTGGGTAAAGTGCTACAGTAAAGTTACACCCAAAGGGGAACATGAAGGCGGAAACAATACATTTGTTTAACTAGAGAGGTTTTCATAAAGAAGGTAACATCTGGGTAAGATACTGCCGTGTGCTAGCAATATAAAACTTTCTCACATATTAAGATTGCAAAATACCAATGCTTTTATTTAAAAATTATTAGCTTGTTTGAATCATTTCACAATGTACAGATACATCAGAACACCACGTTGTACCTCATAAATATATACACTTATTATTTGTCTATTAAAAACTTTAAAGACAGTATTATTGGGAAAAAAAATTATTTTTCACTGGTAAAAAGAAAAATGTTCCTGGCCAGGTGACTGCCTAGGTCCTGTTCATCTGGGAGAGCAGTGAGAGCAGCCGAGGTTGGCATATATTAGATCAGTTGGGATTACTGGCTCTAGGCTCAGGGTTCCAGGTTCCAATCCACCTCACTGTCAATTTCCAGCCCCATGACTTTGGATGTTACTTAAATTCTGTACTTTAGCTTATCCATTTGTAAAATAAGATTGGTGATAACACTAACCACCCAATAGAGTCACTGTGAGAACAAAATGAGATGATATATGAAAAGTGTTTAACTCATCGCCCAGCACATACTTTAAGCATTTTATAAATCATAGCTATTTTTCATTAATGTTTTTATACCAGGCCAGATTCCAACTCTGTATAGCAGTTGTGAATTTTAATTTCAGTTCTGTTCCAAATTGCTCTCTAGTGCAAGGCCAGTGACCCAGATTTCCCATTTCTCAGCTTTTTGATTTATCATGTGAGACCAAACTGCTGGTAAAAAAAAAAAAAAAAAAAAAAAAGCTAAGTGGGTTCCCTCACTTATTGGCCAGAGTTCTATGGAAACTGGGGGAAAAGTGTACATTTCTTCCATCTTGGATTCCGCCCCTTATTTCCAACCTTCTTCCCCTGTCTTGAGGAGTGGTATGTGTGTGTGTGTGTGTGTGTGTGTGTGTGTGTGTGTGTATTCAGACCTGTCTCCTTCATAGGCTAGCCTTGTCTGTCAGCTGTAACAAAAAACCTCTAAGAAAAAAATTAAGACCAAGCCTTCAGACAGCTGGTAGTAATTTACTCAAACAATCCTCCCCATCCTTTCAACACTCACTATTTATGTATATCTGATGTTGGAGGAGGGGAAATCATGCAAAAAATGTGGTATGCAAATTTCTAGGAAAGGGATTGGAATAGTGAGGAAAGACTTGTGTGAAATGCTTGAATAGTTCTCTTTGGTTTGAACATAGATATCAGTTCTTAACAGTTGAAGAGACTGATATTGGGGTCAATAAATAAATTTCTGGAACCAGAAACAAGACTGGAATAAATTCATAAAATAGCTCTCAGAGCATTCATGACAAAAATCACACCATCATTGAAACCTGAATCATTTTCCAGGCCAGGGTAAGCAGTTCTAGTCCAAGTCCAAGGAATAGGTGCCAATCAATCTAGGCGGTTTTAACATCCATCAGGATGGAATGCCTGGTCCTGGCTCAGATCTCAGACTGGATTCTAAATTAGAAAAATACATTGCTAAGGACAAGACACTCAGGTACGCCATGGTCCTGCCTTTGTTTCTTGTATCATGCCCTCTGCTAGCTGGTCTCTGAAGATTATATACATGTGAATGAAACATAACACTGATTTTTAAAAACTTTCCATTTTGAAAAAAATTAATAAATTTTAGACATATAGGAAAGTTGCCAAAATAGTACAATGAAGTCCTTTCATTTGATTCATTAATGCTTAACATTCTGCCACTTTTGTTCTCTCTCCACACACGTATACAAGCACACACACACACGACCATTGCTATTTTGATAAATTATTTGAGAGTAAGATGCAGATTCTTCACCCTTAAATATTTCAGTGTATATCTCCTAAAATAAAGTTGTTAAAGAAATGTGATTATGTAAAAGCATATCCCACCCCACCTAGGTCAGCTTTTGCATTATCAAACAGAAAACGGGGCTTAGTAACCTAATGTATCTGCAGTGAATTACTTAACTCATCTCAGGAGCTGCCCCCTGATAAATATTTGGCACACATCTGCACACCCACGAAGGTTCATCAAAATAATCACTCCCAGGGCGGTGCCTGTGGCTCAGTGAGTAGGGCGCCTGCCCCATCTACCAAGGGTGGAGAGTTCGAACCCGGCCCCAGCCAAACTGCAAAAAAAAAAAAAAAAAAAAAATAGCTGGGCATTGTGGGCGCCTGTAGTCCCAGCTACTCAGGAGGCTAAGGCAAGAAAATCACCTTAAGCCCAAGAGCTGGAGGTTGCTGTGAGCTGTGACACCAAGGCACTCTATAGAGGGCAACAAAGTGAAACTCTGTCTCTAAAATTAATAATAATAATAATAATAATGATGATGATGATGACTCCCAGGACAAAGGCAAAACATATAACAAAACATACAACAAAAAAATTTACTCTTTTACACTTGGAAATGCTGGAAGCCTATGTCTTGGAAGCTTAGAACAGCTGTTTCGTCCTTTCTTCCAGCTGGCAACGGTCCAAAAATATTAAGCACCAGCCTTGGAAAGCCTCACATGATGAAGAAAAAATTTCAATGAGGAAAATCTCACATTGTATATTTGTTTTTGTTTTCGTTTTAGCACGTAAGAAGCAAAAATCCTGAGCTGTCAAGTACAGTGGCAATTCCAGACAAAAGAAGAGCAAAGCTCAACAGTCTTTACCCCTACAAAGCTCACATGGCTGAAAGAGTCAATTCCATCCTAAATTATAACAGATTGATAAAAGAACAAATATACCAAACATTAGCCACTGTAATTTCTTTCAACTAAAATAATCTTTGAATCAGATTAAAGCATCTCATTTTTAGGTTATGTCTATGATAAAATAACAGCCAGAAAAGTACAGAAATACTCGAGCTGACTCTAAATCAGAGATTGTGATATACAGAAAAAAGCATGACTGCATCCTCCATTGTTGGTTTTTGTAGGTTCTCAGAAGATAAAGCAAGGAAGAAACCCAGGCCAGAGGGTGCTGAGGGACTGTGTCAACTGGTTCAGCCTTCGGGTTCCGCTGGGAGGGTGGTCGGAGCGGAGGCAGGGTGAGGGGAGCAAGCACTTACCTGAGGTGCAAAATCTATGGGGCAGCAAACACACAGCAATTAATGTAAATAATACTTTATTTATTTATTTGTTTGAGACAGAATCTCACTCTGTCACCCTATGGAGAGTGCCCTAGGGTCATAGCTCATAGCAACCTTTAACTCTTAGGCTTGAGCAATCCTCCTGCCTCAGCCTCCCCACTAGTTTGGACTACAAGCACCCACCACAACACCCAGCTAGTTTTTCTATTTTTAGTAGAGACAGGGCCCTTCTCATGCTCAGGCTGAGAGAACTCCTGAACTCAAGCAATCTGCTCACCTCAGCCACCCGAGTGCTCTGATTACAGATGTAAGCCACCACACCTGACCCACAAATGATACTTTAATACAATGTTTTAGAAAACAAATCAATGTTTAAAAATCTCAAAATTAATGAAACATTAAATTTTAAAATAAAGACAGCATCCAACCGTATATTTCCATGCTCCTGGGAGGGTCTGACTTGCTTTAGCATAGCCCTGGTTGCCCACCCCAGATGATGTACCAAAACCCAGATCTATAGAGACGTCTCCTCTGGTGCTGCCCAGGGCTACATTCTCTTGAGCTTGTTGACAACAGATCTCTGTGTACTATGAATGGTCAGCCATCAGGTGACACCTTTAAGATACCGCAAAGGAAAAGCAACTATCAGAGTCATGGTCAGTTCTTCCAACCTCCTTGCAAATGGTTTTAAGTCGCAAGGGAAAGTTTCTGCAAGGTGTTAGGACACTGGGGAGATGGTGCGAGAGGGGAAAAAGCACAGTGTTGCCTCATATGTTGCCCTAATATAATCAGAACGCAATTTTTCAAGAGCCTGCTCTTCTAAGAAAACCTTGAGGTCCAACTCTCAAGCTTCAGTACCTGCTCACTCAACTCAAAACCCAAATCTGCCTCACCAGTTCTCTTCTTGCCACACAGTCTCGGCAGCTGGCTCTGGAGATCAACACAGTCACTCTCTGTCTTCCGTGCAGGCTGGAAGGAACTGGAGCAGCTTAGGAAGCTTCAAGCTGGAGCCTCTCCTTGTTGGGTAACAGCTGCTCATGCCCAAGCACCAAACCTGGTGCAGTCTGGTAACCATCTCTGGTGCCCTCTACTGGCGGCACCTATCTCAGGGACTTGGCCCGACTGATGTATTTGGTTTGGCTCTGGAGGCTCCAGATAGCCAGCTAATCAACACTCTTCCCCACGGTCTTACCTCTGGCCTGCCCCACCTATTTGTGTAACTTGCTGGCTCCTGCAGGCGCCAGGCATTTGGACTTCCCTTCAGATGGTTTCCTTGTTTCCCAGTGAGAGGGCATCTGGGCCTTCCTTCTTTGCCTGACAAGGCCAGTGGCTTCCCTAGCCTTAGGTCCCTTGTGCCATTTTTAAGCCTACCCTCTGGGCACTTGAATCACAGCTCTGCATCTCAGCCTCCAGAGCTGGGTCTTCGCCAGGTTCTTTGCAGTCCCTTCACCCCAAGTCGGACTCTGCTTCCAGTTTTCTTTTACTGAAGTGTGGCTCAGAGTCCTAGTTCTTTGATTCAGTTATATTTTCAAGGATTATACCCCACTTCTTGTCCTCTTTGACATCCAATTTCTACCTGTCAGGCTAAACCTACCAAGCAGGGGCCGATCTGGGAGAATGGCGTAAAAAGAAGGGAAGTCTTGAGGGCTGGGATGCACATGTCTTTAACGTTTCCCAGAACCAATAAAGAAAAAAGTGGCAGCCACTGCAGAGCTGAGGTTCAAAGACTAAGAAAAACTAGCCCCTATGTCAGACTAGAAGGGCAAAAAGAGAGTATAAAATGTAGAGCTGTGCCAGAGTTCAGCATCATAGGTGAGCTAAAACCTGCCATGGAAAACCAAGGAGCTATAATGTTTCCTCGAAAAAACTTCAGTAAAAGAATAATGGTTTGAGGACCATCAATGTGAAATACAGGTCATCAAAGGTAGAATTTCCCAACCAGAAACTGACCCCTCAACCTTGCATCCAATAAAATAGCTGGCGTGGCCAAGCCAGTCACTGCCAGCAGTGTCTTCCAGGGTTGTTTGGAGGGATGAAGAGCATGTGGAGTCTGGGGCTGTTACTGTTCTAAGGACACAGATGAAAATCTTTGGTGATGTTGCCAGAGCTTGGCATAGTCCTCAGCCTCCGCTTTGGTTACAGTTCCCCTTGTTTTTTGTGTTTGACTTTTTGTGTATGGCCTCCTTCCAAGAAGAAAGCACAGAGAAAATTAATTCTATTATTCCTCTGGAGTGTCCAGGAGCTTAGGTAATGGATATAGACCATGACAGGTCATCTCTACGACAACCCCTAATGGTTCTTGGTGTATAATCCCCTCCCCTTCAATTTGGGATGGATATAGTGACTTACTTCTAATGAACACAGTATAGCAGAAGTGATGGGATAGTAACTTCCAAGATTAGGTTATTTTTAAAAAGGAAAACTGGCTGCAGCTTCCATCTTGAGCATGCTTGCTCTCTTTCTCTTAGAGCAATGTGCTGTAAGCTACTCTGTTGTAAGCAGACCTAAGGCCTGCCAGCAACCAGGTGAGCAAACCTGGAACTGGGTCTCCAGCCTCTGACGAGTCTTCAGATAACCAGAGTCCTCACTGAGTGCTTGGCTGCAACCTCACAGGAGAACTCCAGGCAACAGCACCCAGCTAAGTCCTTCTCAAATTTCTGAACTTCTGAAACTGTGAGATATTAAATATTTGTAGTTTTCAGCCACTGAAGTTTAGGGTGACTTATTAAGCAGAACAGTAAAGGTGATTAATACACTGGGAAAGAGATGTAAACAGAACCCTCTCCAAAGAAAGCAGATAAATGACCTACAAACACGTGAGAAAACGCTCACCATCCCTAACTATCAGAGAAATGCAAATCAAAACCACCCTGAGAAATCACCTAACCCCCGTGAAAACAGCCCCCATCACAAAGTCCCAAACCTGCAGATGCTGGCTTGGACGTGGAAAGAAGGGAACCCTTATACACTGTTGGTGGGATCGCAAACTAATGCAGGCTCTTTGGAAATAAGTATAAAAAATCCTCAAAGAACTAAAAGTAGACCTTCCATTTGATCCCACAATCCCATTACTAGTTATCTACCCAGAAGAAAAAAATCATTTTACCATGAGAACACATGCACTAGAATGTTTATGGCAGCTTAATGCACAATCGCTAAGATGTGGAAACAACCTAAGTGTCATCAGTCTGGAAATGATTAATCAACTGTGGTATATGCACACCATGAAATATTATTCAACCATAAAGAAGATGGAGACTTTACATCTTTTGTATTAACCTAGATGGAGTTGAAGAACATTCTCCTTAGTGCAGTATCACAAGATTGGAAAAGTATCCAATGTACTTAACACTAATATGAAAACAAATAAATGAACAAATACATGCCCACACAAGAGAAAAACTCAAACTCAAGTTGGGGGGAGGGCAGGGTTCATGTGCTCTCACCTAACAGGCACAACGTAAGGGTATGGCACACCTTCTGGGTGAGGGGCACAACTACAACTTGGATTCTACCTAATAAATGCAAACAATGTAACCTAATCATTTATATCCTCATATTAATCTGAAATTTTAAAAAAAAGAACAGCAACTAATACACAGACTCATGAACCTTCACTCAAGCCGAGGTCACACTGTAGAGTTAGAGAACGAGCCCTCCCATTCACAAAGAAGCTGTTATTAGCTCTACAGTAAAGAAGGAAGAGAAGTCAGAGCAGTTATTTAAGGCTGCACAACAGGAAACTAGATTAATGGTGACTATTGGGGAGTAATAACTAGCACCTTTATAAGACCAGTCTGTGGAGTCTACTGCCTAAGCATGCCTGCTCCAGAATGTGCTTTTCATTACTTACAAACAACATTTATTTTCTTTTAGAAGATATGTGTAATCCACAAAAATCTTTCTTGTTGAAAGACAATAATGCCATACACTTTAATAGTTGCAGTAGTTAGTCGGAGATTTC
The DNA here is from genome assembly GCA_963574355.1 of Loris lydekkerianus. Taxonomy (NCBI): domain Eukaryota; kingdom Metazoa; phylum Chordata; class Mammalia; order Primates; family Lorisidae; genus Loris; species Loris lydekkerianus. The sequence goes on along the minus strand of CAUYPK010159092.1, from coordinate 5,373 downwards.
AAAGGCAAGGTTTACATAGCCAAAAGATGTCAAAGGTTGTACTGTTATGGAAACCAAAAAGATGCTGAAATATGCTATTGTTTCTGTTTGTACACCAGGGTCACTTGTTCATGTTAACATTTTTTTCATTGAATCGACTTTCTCTGAGGTAGTGCTGTAAGGAGACATGGGTGTGAGTGAGCACATACACGGGGCACAAAATCCCCCCAGTCTGTAAATGCATGTGCCTGTTATTCTGGGCAGCAAGCTCAGCCTGCTCTAACTATTTGTTATTTGAACAGTGTCCCAGATTTTCCTTTGAAATGTGCAGTTTACCCATTTTCTATTAACCTAAATATGAAGCGCTCTCCTGATGCTTTTTTGATAGATTCTTAGTCACATTCAGGTACTCCGGCTTCCCTTTGTTTTAAACAGGTCAGTCGTTCCTCTGTGCTGACCTGCAGGCATTTTGCCATACACATTAAGAAAGCAAATCCTCACAAGGTCAGATTTTAATCATGCAGCTTATTGTTTTAAAACAGATGACATTTTCAAAATTGTTACGCTATTTTAGAGACCGGAACATTTTTGTCCAAGCTCTATCACACTTTTGTTTTATAGTTTTTGTTTTTTGTTTTATTTTTTAAGGAAAAACAAACCTAGGGTCATTGAAAGAAAACATGTTAAGAACATATAAAACAGACAAAAATAATTACTCGAGTGCATGTGAATCAGAATATTAACAACTACCAATTAACCACAATTCACCACATCAACTGCGTAACCTTGGCAAATTATTTCATCTTTAATAAAAATGGGATGTTAGTATTAGCATCTTTCAACACAAATGTAGTATTAAATTCGATTGTGCTAATAAAGTGTTTAAGACAGGGCCTAGTATGTATCATGTACTCAACAAATATTAATAATGCAAATTATAAATGCAATGATGGTGGTAGCAACGACTATGCTGCTGCTATGGGATGTCAGGGATCATAATATAAAATTGTTCTAGAATTCTGTTTGAAACCCCCTTGAGATCTAATATGAATCACCCATACTTGTGAGGTAGGTCTGGCAAATAATACTCAGAACAGGCAGTTTGAAGAAGAGGTAGGCATGTGCCAAGGGACTTCACCAGGTCAACTACCACCCTCCCACCAGGAGCACTGCCATCGTTTGGTCCCCATTTGATTCTCTGTGAAGAGAATTCTTATATAACTCCATTGGAGTGAGCTCTATTTCTTTGTCCTACAATCTAACCACCCCCCAAAATGAATAGCTACAAACCTCAACCAAGAGTTTCAAGCACCACTTCCTATAGAGACTCCAACAATGAAGCTGTCCCTCCTTATCCCTCAGTTCTCTTATTTATTGGTTTGTCTTCAGGATCTTTAAGGTACCGAGTTACCCGCCGGGAGCACAGGCCTACCTTCTCTCCTGGGTCCACATCCTTAGAAGGGCTGTCTCTTTTCAGCAGGCTCCTGAAGAGCACCCTGTTTGGATTAACTACAGTCAGGTACCCAGACCTGAACTAATTCCATGGCTAAGGGGGAAAATTACCCTTTTGTAAAAAGGCCTGTGAAACTTTCTCTCTTCACTTCATTCCCCTCATCTCACGCACCAGCAAATCCCGTTAGCTCTACCACCAAAACGTATTTTGAATCCATTTGCTTCTTACCAGCCCCACTGCTCCCACCACCATGAAAATCACCATGATCTGGTATCTGTCCTCCTTACTGCAGCAGTCTTCTGAGCAGCCTCCCTTGCTCCCACTCCTAGCTGCACAAAATCTGTTCTCCAAGAGCAAATTAGTATGTTTAAACATTTTCCAGATCGTATCATGCTCCCGCTTCAAGCCCTTCCTTGGCTTCCTGGTGTCTTTAGAATAAAGTCAATTGCTCACCACTGCCTACAAGGTTTCCCATGACCCGGCTCTGGCCCACCTCTCCTCTTGTTGTGACACTCCAGGTGCACTGGTCCCCTTTCTGTTCATCAAACACACAGAGCTGATGCCTGTCTCATGGACCTTAGAACTGTGACTGTCATCTCCCACCACCTGCTTCAGTCTCTCTCCAACCAATGACCCAGTTTTATTTTCTTTATAAACTTTATTAATATCAGAAATCATTTTATTTACATATTACTTTTTTTTCTGTCTGTTTCCTCGCCAATACTACCACAATTTCATTAAGCTTAAGCTTGTGAAGGTAGAGCCTTCATCTGATAATTTTTTTTCCTCATTTTATCTCAACACCTTGGAATTGTGCCTGGCACTCCACATATACTTTTTGGGGAAACCAATGAAAAGACCTAGGCTATATTAAATGTTTTAAAAGCGAATTTACTGGAAGGAGAAACCCACAGAATCAAAGGAATAGTTGAAGACTTGAAAGAACAAGCTTTATCTCCTAGAAGAGATAAAGATCCAGACAGCAAGAAGCGGCAACTGTTCTGATCATTTTTTCCACTCTTGTATTGCTCTACTGAAGATGTAGGGTTCATAAAGACAGTCAGATTGTCCCAGGATGGGCCTCAGGACCATCCCAGGGCTTTTCAGGATTGTTGTCATTTCAGTCAAGGGGATTTTCAAGAAGATCCTCTTGATAAACTCAGCAAGAGTCTCATCCATCCGTGTGGCACGGCCCACACCTCCAGCTGCCCTGATCCTCAGCAGCCATTCCCCCTAATTTAGTAGTTCTTGATTTATCCCTTCTTCACCATTCCCAACATCAATGCCTAAGTTCAAGCCCCCATCACCTCTGGTCCTGAATCACCTGCAACAGCTTCTCAATGATCCCTTGTCTTTTCACTCAACCCACTTAAACTGTCTCCCATACACTCTTCACATGCGTGACTCTAAAACAGTGGTTCTCAACCCTCCTGATGACACAATGTATTTTCATTGTTAAAAAAGGGTCGCGACCCACAGGTTGTGAACTGCTGCTCTAAAACAAACTCTAAGTATGTCAGACCCGGCTTTAAAACCTTCTGTAACTCCACACTGCCTATATGTATACACAAATATATAATCAGCTATTGCATGTACAAATAATTCTGAGAAACCTTTGTGCTGTGTCACTCCATCCAAGACAAGACATATTGTATATGCAAGGCTAATTATCTGTTCAAGACACAGATGTCTTGGATGGAGTGACAGAACACAAAAGTTTCTCAGAATTGTTTGTATATGCAATATTTGATATTATATATATACATATATGTAACTTAATATATATTTATATATAACTTAACTCTTCTGTGCATGAGAAAAGCTAGAGTGCTTTTACAAAATACTGATGCCAGGACTTCAATCTCGGAGTCAGATATACTTAGTCTCAAGTGGATCCTTTACATCAGTTTGTTTCTTTTTAACTTCCCTTGGGTAATTTTGATGTGTAGCCAGGGTGGAAAATGACTCATTCACAACATGGTTAGAGAGACACTTCTACTTGCAAACAACTTGCAGTAATAGGGTCCATATTTATCCCCCCTCATCCCTGACATAAATTACTAAAAAGCTGGACAATATATGTTAAACAATGATTTTCAGACACTGAATGTCAGGCAACATAGGACAGTGGTCTCAGAAAAAAAAAAAGCAAAGTAAGCCATACAATGGCTGCACTTGACCACTTAGGAGTTTACAATGTGGTAGTGGTGATACAGGGAATCCAGGCAGAGGTTTGTAAACTCCCTAAATTGAAGAGAATATGTTGGGATTTGAGAAGCCCAAGGCAACTTAGAGTTCATAAGGCAGAGTATTAGAAAGGAAAGAAAATTCCAGAAATCTGTAGAGGGCCTCCCTGAGTATTCACCTTAGTACTGATCAGCATAACTGAGGTTATGATAAGAATCACAAGTGAGAATCAGAGTGAAACATCCTCTTGGCTCACAAGAACCTAAAAATAGTTTGTTTTCCCCAATACACCAAAGTGGAAATATCTTCATAATTCACATGATATTGGGTTCAGTACCCTGAAGGGTATCACCCTAATAGTAGGGAAAATTAACCCTATATGAAATGCTACTGTGGTTCTATCTAATGAGGTTTAAAAACAAGAACCAGAAGAATTAAACTATTTCCAACTAACTTAACTGTGATCCAGAATAAAACTCAAGAATATTTGCAGAGCTGGGTGTGGGACTCATGCCTGCAATCCTAGTACTCTGGGAGGCTAAGGGGGATGGATTGCTGAGATCAGGAGTTCAAGACCAAAACTAGCCAGTGTGGTGGCAGGTGTCTATAGTCCCAGTTACTTGGGAGGCTGAAGCAAGAGGATTTCTTGAGTCCAAGAGTTTGAGGTTGCTGTGAGCTATGACATCATGGCACTCTACCAAGGGTAACAGAGTGAGACTATCTGCCTAAAAAAAAAAAGAAAGAAAGAAAGAAAGAGAGAGAGAGAGAGAGAGAGAGAAAGAAAGAAAGAAAGAAAGAAAGAAAGAAAGAAAGAAAGAAAACTATGGGAATATAAAACTAGCACCCAAGAGATAAAATGTTCAGTGTGTGATAGCTAATCAAATATGATAAGGTATGCAAAGAAGCAGGAAATACTACTTAAAATGAAGAGAAAAATAAATCACTAGAAATCTAGCCAGAACTGAACAGACGGTGTAAGTAAAAGTAATCATAGCATTCATACATTCAAGAAAGTAGAACAAAAAGTCAAGTGACGTTATTAATTTCTAGAGATGTTAAAGACAATATTCTAGATGAAAAATACACTGGATGGGATTAATAGCAGATTAAACACACTGTGAAAGAAAAGATTAGTGGACTTGAAGACAACAAGAAAGATCCAAAAATTTAGCAAGGTAAAGAAAGGACTTTTAAAAATGGACAGAGAGCATCAGTGATCTGTGGAAAAATTCAAGTGACCTAATATATGTACAATTGGAGTCCCCAAAGGAAAAGTGTTAGATGGGGCGGCAAAAAAATTTTTTAAGAAATAATGGCTGCGATTTTGATGAGTGCTGTCTTAAGTGGCAGACGGTTACACGTTTTACAGAAATTCGGTCCCTGGATTGTGTCAGGAAACTGGAAGAAAGGAAAGAGAAAACAGCCTTTGGAAAGTTGAGTATAAATAAACCCACATCTGAAAGAAAAGTGTCTGTGTTTGGTAAAAGTGGACATGGATCCCGGAATAGTCAATTTGGTATATTTTCCAGTTCTGAAAAAATTAAGGACCCAAGACCACTTAATGACAAAACATTCATTCTGCAATGTATTCGAAAACTCTGTGAGTTTCTTATAGAAAATGGTTATGCACATAGTGTATCCATGAAATCTCTACAAGCTCCATCTGTTAAGGACTTCCTGAAAATCTTCACTTTTCTTTATGGCTTCCTGTGCCCCTCATATGAACTTCCTGACACAAAGTTTGAAGAAGAGGT
>CAUYPK010159091.1:0-24653 GCA_963574355.1 Loris lydekkerianus | reverse complement strand
GGAAAGAAAAGAACTCTCAAACACTGTTGGTGGGACTGAAATCTAGTATAACCTCTATGGAAAGGCATATGAAGACATATCAAAGGACTAAAAGTAAATGTACCGATTGATCCAGCAATCCCACCACTGAGTGTTTACCCCAAGGAAGAAAAGTCATTGGATCTAAAAGACACTTGTCCTTGAACATTTGTTGAAGCACAATTCTCAATTGCAAAGGTGTGGAACCAACCGAAGTGCCCGTCAATATGAGGGGATCAATAAAGTGTAGAATATGCGTACCATGGAGTACTACTCAGCCAGTAGCCAACAAACAGTGAACTGATATATACACACTGGATGGAGCTGGAGACCCTTCTTCCATGGGAAATTTCACAAGAACGGAAAAACAAACTTGATATGTATTCACTATTAGATTGGAACAAATGCATCGACACTCATATGCACATTTGGTAGTAAAACTCAATGAGCTGGTGGCCGGGAGAAAGCAGGGGAGGGGATAAATTAATACCCAGTGAATACAGTGCACACCATCCGAGTTGAGGGCACACCTATAGCTTTGACTCAAACTGTACCAAAGCCATTCATGTAACCAAAACATTTGTACTCCATAATATTCTGAAAAAAAGATAAGCATTTTGCACATTTCACATTTTGATATTTTTAAATTATAAAAATCAAAATCAGAGTGATTAGCACCTCAAAGATTTCAAATTTTTGATTGTGGAAAACAAAAGAAGAAAAAAATTGAACAGGTCTTCGTCTATAAAAAATAAAAATAAATTAGTATTTTATTTGTTCATAAAATAAAAAACACACATGTCCTATCAAATGTATATTTACATATGACAGGTTGTCAGATTTCTAGTGGAATAGGAAACAACCAGCCTACGTTAGAAGAGGCAGGAAGAAGACAGATTTTATCAGACAAATGAAAAGATAAATATCTTAGCGGATGACCTGTATAAATAGGTAGTTGTTTCTTTAACAAGATAAAATAAAATTACAAACCATTTTTAAAAACAAAACATGCCAGCAACAAAAAGTTGAAGTGAAAGCAGAAAACCCCAAGGAAGTCATGGTCCCAGGATGAAACAAACCAAATTGTAGGAAGACAGCGTGGGGTGAAAGAATCATTTCACACTGGCTTTGTGGCCTTGGATTGCTTTTAAATTTTTATAAGTATACCATACTTCCTGCTGTGAATAATATCCACAAAATAATAATACTCTCAGCATTGCTAATTCACTTCAGTTTTTAGAATCAGCTTAGAGCAAAGCATCAAAGGCTTAGTTATAATTACAGAGGAGAGATGGGGAAACATTTATCATTTCCCCGTTTAAACATGTAACAGAAAGTGTTTAAATTTCATTCTTCAAAAAAATAACTGTAACCCTGTTAGCATATAGCACTTAAAATTGAAAAGAAAATAAAATACTACTACTAATAATAATAATAATGCAAAAAAAGTAAAAAAAAAAAATGTCCACTTGTTTTAAAAAAAGATACACCTATTTAAAACTGAAATATATGACAAACATTGAAAATTATCCCTTTTTTGGTCTGGTAAGCAACCAATTGCTATGTCTTTGTTTGAATTTGCATTTCCTTACTCACTAGCAAAGCAATATTTTTCTTAATGTAACAATATCCTTGTATTTTTTTGGTAATTAACTCATATCTTTTGCTCATTAAAAAATTATTATTTTCTTTTTGATTTCTAAGATAGTTTTATATGCTAAAATACCTAACCTTTATGGCAAACTATAGATAGAGTTTAAGTATTGGGAGCCCAAGGAATAGATGGCACAAGGGCCTTTTCTTCAGTTCATTAATGTCCCAGAAAAATAACCCATTGCTTATCTGGTCACCGTAACCTTTTGAATATCCATTTCTTCTTGAATAGGCAGGTATACTTGTACAGGATATAACTTGTATTTGGTTGAGTTTTCTTTGGTTCTGCTTGTATTTCATACTCAGATTAGAATCTAAAATGAGTTCTCTGCCAAACAGCTGATTGACAAAAGTTGACATAACAGCAAAACAAATGCTATTTTTAGATGTGTTTCATGGTCTATAGCTCATCATTTGATTAATATACATGGTACACCTGAGCTCATTTGACCATTGCTGAGAGATGTATTTGTTCCAATCACCCAAAGACTACCAGGGTAGCCACCTACATCTCTTAGGTGATGGGTCCAGGGCTTCATGTTCCTACTGCATGGCTTGGCTAGACAATGTGACATGACCAATTTCTCAGGAATAGCCCAATTTTATACAAATTCTTATATTACATTCTAAGACGAGAATGCTTAAGACTTTAAACTAGATATTTTTAATCTAATAGATATTAACAGATATTAGCTACTTTCACTGTCACTGAAACTTTACCTAGTATTTCTGTTCCATTATTTACTAGTCATTTTAATTCAAGTATATCAGTTAATCTTGCTGAGCCTTAGTTTCCTCATCTATAATATGAAGGTAATACAATTTAACTGACATTTTGAAATTTTGTACTTTTACATTATTTATTTAAAATACTTAAAATCATACCTAAGTTATACCTTTCTTCAATAAATATAATAGAAGCTTTCTTCAGTGAATTTCAGGATCCAATATAAAGCATAAGGCGGCTGATAGCTTTAGAGCTTTCTCTGATGTCTTTAGTAGAGATAGGAGATTGGGGCATATATCAACATTTCTTAAATATTTCTTCTATCACCTTTCTGTATAAGAAGTTTCTGTGTGAAGTTGTTAAAAAAAAAAAAAAAAAGTAGTATCTTGCCAAATAGCCCTATGGCTAGACTAGGGACATAGGTAAATAGGAAAATCTTGTCATTTATTTCTTCTGCTATATTCAATTTGTCATGAACAAAGTGAAGTTCATGACGTATTATTTTATCCCTTGAATAAACAAAGGGCTTTCAAGAAGTTTCTTTCCACTTAAATCAATGTCCTATCTTTCTTTTGAACATTTTCTTCAAACATAAGCGAGATAGTCACAAATCTGAGAGTAATACACATTGAACATGCAAACAATTATAAGGATATAAACCTACACATTTAAGGTGGCATATAAATTGGATAAATGACTTGTGACATAGTATAGAGTAATATTTTAAATGAATGGATTTAAATAGAATATTTTTACCTTGAAATTTATAGTGATAGCCGCCTAGAAATTAGGAAACTTAGCTTTAATTTATTATTTGTTTAGTTATTTGGCTTTGCTCATTGTTGCAGCTTCCTCTCTTTCTCATTTGACATTTCCCTGGCTTCTTCATCTTAGGGAGGTTCTGCTGATTCAGTACCGCCCTCAGCAGTCCTTGCTGTCACTCATTGACACTTCTGTAGAAAAGCTGACTCGGTAGAAGGTAAAAATGCTTCTTTAGATGGGAAGATCTGACTAGGAATAGGAGATTGAAATCAATTAGAATGCATGTAGCAAACAAGATGAAAGTAATTACTAAGCATAAGTTGCCAGTCTTTTCCAAATACACGAATCACTTCCAAACATTGGAGGATAGACCTAGGAATGTGTTTGTGATCATAAATTGTAAAATTTGCAAAATGTTGTTCATTCTTTTTCATGAAGCGCATTCCCTAAGTCATTTAAACTCCAAGCCTTATAAGAACTATATATACATATAGGCAGAAAGCAGAATTTCTTCTCTTTGTGCTAGAGAAGGTTGTTTGTTTATATAGGTTTCCAAGGGAAATGAACATAAACTGCTACCATGGTGCAATAAACTTCAAAAATGAGTAGATTATTTGTATCTGTTTTCAAGCTTATGGAATTGTCATTTCAATGGTTTTCTGGGTCTTCTGTTTCTAACCTTACATTATCTTTTTTGTTTGTTTGTTTGTTTTCAAATGAGTATTTTTGACTTCATTGAATAGTTGATATGATTTATGTCTTGATGATAACCACTTGCTTGAGTAGAGCCAATTCAGAAATATTGTTAATAATGAACTTGACCTACATGTCACTGTGCTTTAAGATATTTTAAAATGGCAGTGATATGTGTAAATAATTTAAGAAATTAGTATATCAATATTGGGGACGATTAATCAAGTTTTTGTACTGCTAGTAATGTGTAATCAAAGAATTTGAAAGCTGTCAAACCACTGAATAAAGTCCAAGTATTTTCCCATGAATGGCCAGTTCCTTTCTGCTCTGGACTTTTCCTGCTTCTTTGGTTTTATCTGTGGTTATTACCTTGTTTATGGATATATAAATATATAGTCATATATAAATATAAATATATGACTATAAGTTATTAATGATATTGAACTACCCGTAGTCACTCACTTTCCCCTTTGTTACTTTACCACAGTGTTTTTCTTTGCCTCAAGTCCCCATCTTTTCTTTTTTGTCTTGTAATCTTCCACTAATCCTTGAAAATCCCACTTTCTGAAACTTCCTCTGATTTCTTCCACCCTCAGGACAGAGATAATAACACTCACTGGCCCTTCTGTCCTTCATATATACTTCTAACACTGCCAATATTGAGATTACTGACTCATAAATGTATTCTCCACGTGTGGGCTGAAAACTCTTCAAGGGCAGGACCTTTATTCGCCATCATCTTCACCTGGAACAGAGCTGGGCACATGATTCCATGCCTATTGAGTGACATCCCTGGATAAAGACATTCATAAAACAAAATAAGTCCTCTGTCCCTCTCTCTGTTCCTTCACTTCAAAAACTAAAATCTGAAGTCCTCAGTACCTAGGAGTGAAGTGAATTGTTTGTTATTACTTTTTAGAGATTACCTGCCAAATCAAGAGTTTCAGAGAGATATCCACCCTTAGCATTATCGAGGTGCTGTTTGGAGACCTTTGCACCATGATCTAATAAATTAGAACTACTACTAATGTAAGAGGAAGGCATTTGCAACAAGTATGACTTTATTTTTTGGATGTTTGACTGCTTTTAAGCCTCATCACTCCCTCATTTGTTTCCTTTCTGCCCCTCTTCCCAAAAACTGATAACAGAGCCCAAGCTCTCCCTCCTTTGGCAACCACAGGAAGTTCAAACCATGTGTGGGAATCCTCAGCCTGGCTCATCCCCTAAACATCATGTAAACATCAAGCCAGTCTCTTTTCCCTGCCCTGTCAAGTCATTTTTCAAACTGCTTGTGAGGCACCCTGCAGTCCCCAGAAAGCCTCATTATGCAAGTCATAAATCTTTTTATCCATCTTGATGTGTGTGGCACTATCAGTCTTGATATCTAAACCAAATTTTGGGTTGGAGTCCATCCTAATTCTGTGAGGTTTCTACACAGTGCGTCCCTCTAGATTACAACAGATTTCAAGGGCAAAGACCTTGCTTGGTAAATTATACCCGCCGTTATCACATATTTCTTCCCATCATCCTTTCCATGAACTTTTATGTTTCTATTGAGCAGGGTAATAGGGTTATGTACTTTAGATGTGGTTTGAAATAATGACATGGATTGAACAACTTCTTGTCTGTCAAGCAGGGTCACACAATTGACCATATGCTCTTGCATTAAGTCATGTGGTCATATTGCTACACGTTACAACTTCCAATTATAGCTGTTAGCTGTCTGTTATAATCATCTTTATTTCCAGATGGAGGAAATATGTCATCATTGAGTGAGCTTTCTAATAAACATTTTTGTGGTTAAATTTATTCACCTCCATGAGATAAGATAGTATAATATTTGATAAAATCCTAACATTCTTTTTTATAATAAAATAAATAAGTAAATAAATAGCCCATTTTTCATTCTTATGTTTTCCAAGGAGAGTGAAATATGCTTTGAATGCTTTAATGTTTGAAACATATTTTTCCTGAGGTTAATTTCTTTTCTTCAAATAAATATTTCTATCTGATATTCAATTGCTTGGATTTGATTCAAATCTCATATTAACTGAGTACATATCTTGCGCTGGGCTCTGTCCCACATGTATTATTTTATAATATCAATTTCCTTATTTGAACTTGAGTTCAGTGCAGCGTGGTTATTAAAGGGCGATATTAATTAGTGCCCACATCTGTCTCCAAAATGTCCTCTTCTTTCCACCTTACTTTCTAAGATACACAAATCTACAGTGGGGTTCTTAATAATACATAATTATCTTAGAAAGGCAATCTTTTACATTTAAATAATTCTTATGGTTAGAATTAGGTTTTCATAAGGTCAAAAAGTCTAGATAATTTAAAGGAAAAAAAACATAGCCAGGAAGCTGGATTTGGCTGCCCAAATCTACAAACTATCAACCTGCCTTGTTTCCAATTAGAAAATGGTCCTATTAGGTATGAGCTCCAATCAAGACCTGACACACAGCCAGAGCAGCAGGAATTGCTCTGAACTTTCCAAGTAGAAAATTAGAAACCAGCAGCAGAGAGCAGTATGGAGCCATTTTTGAAAATGGAAAACCAGAAAGGAAAGCCAAAGAGTCCAGGAAGGGTTGGGGGAGGGGAAAGGAAAGGTCCAAAAGCTATTCAAGATGTTGATCATATTTTTCTTTATAGATGCTTTTTTTCTTATATAGATAGCAAATTCATGCTTTGGATGAAAATTCATATTTTTTTTTTCATCCTCTTCTTACTTTTCCTTCAGTGATACATATTTTTTGAGGATATATCTCTCTCTATATATATGCGTTATATATATAAAGATATTTTATATATATATTTTTTTAAACTGGTCCTCGACCTGGCTTATAAAGAATGAGTGTAGAACTAAGTTGTGTTTGCTGTGCTGTGACTCCATGCAGGATATATTAATCTGTATTTCATATGCAGCCTGGATATCCACAGCTTTCACATTCTTAGACAAGCTTATGGATATACTGTTAGCTACATCCTGATTTCCTCTAGTATTTCCTCTTCAATTCCCCTTCGTAAATCTTTGAGTTAGAGGGTGTTATTATATTATTGATCTCAGTTTGGTTGAATCTCTATCCAATTTAAATCAGGATCAAATGCAATGTTTGAAGAGTAAGCAGATATGTGAACACAGACAGCACTCTCCCTGGCCCTGTCATATTGTCTGTAGATGAGTGTGCCTTCATTTAATTAAATGTTATATATATATAAACAGAAACATTTATTTATGCCAGTGCCCTGTCTGCAATGACACAATCTGCCGCTCTTGTTTCCCCCACTGTAATCATGAAATGCCAACCTTTGAGTCACATTAGCCTTGGGCATCCAACGTAGGTGATCTTTTCAAAGAGCCAGAGCTTTTCTTTCCTGTTTTCAAAGTCTGTCTGGATGATTGCGTCTGGGTGTGTCTGTGTATGTGTGTGTGTGCACACATGTGCAGACAGGAAGGGTTAGTGTCAAAAGAAAATGGGGGCTCTAAGAAACTAGATTAAGCATTTTTCATAAACGAACTCTCCTGTCTGGTGCTCAGTTTATTGCGTTTCTTGATTGCTGGGCATTGTTTGGCAAAGGATGGGTCAGGAGAGTTGCTGGGCTTGTTTTTCCACGGGGGAATCTTAAACAACAGCCCGAATTTCTCAGTGATGGGACTGTATTAAAAGGTTAAGCCACTCCTTCAGGCCAACTTCTGACCATGTAAGCACTGGACAGCATTTCCAACAACTGAAATTTTAAAACAAAAACTGATCATCTCCTAAGGCATGTGGACTTGGATTTTAAAGAACGATGCTGTGGTATTTCCAATCAAGAAGGTTAAACTCATAGGATTATATGAAAACACTCATTTTATCCCTGCTAACCTGCAAAGATTTCATTTTGCTTCATTTATCTTCTCTCTTACCCTGTGCGAAACCATCCCTGGCTTCGATGAAAGAATCATGTCTCCATTCATTTCCTATCTTGCTGAATTGCCTTCACATTTCCTATCATCTGCACATAATCCTATTCTCTCCATTATTGTCTTAATACCAAGAACAGCACAAGATAATGGATAGGCACTGTAATAACAGCGTGGCCTGTAGGAGCCCCTCAAGGGAAATATCTTTGATGCTGGTGGAATATTAATGCATTCTAGGTCCCTGATCTTCCCTTTTCACTTCATCTTCTGTTTTCTAAACTACATAATGACTTTCATATCCATGACAAAAGCATTAGAACAGAAAGAGCCTCATTGATGAGCAGCAGGGCTGTATAATATTAAAGAGTCCTATTCTTACTTCTTTGTACAATTTCTGACCACCATCTGAGACTGTATGTGCAGGTAATTTCCAATTTGAATAGATACTAGTGTAAAAAAGCATAATCATATTGTATTCATGCAAATGCCCATCAAAAGCACTGCATGAAAATAAATTAAAATATAATTCCTCAATAATGCGTTTGTCCATAGGATGAATTTGGACAGATTAGAAACAAACACCTTGATATCACTTAGGACAAGGGAGTGAATTGTTTCCAGGAAGGCTAATCATTAGCAGATTATGAATGGGAGAGTAAATCAAAGCCGCCACATTACACTTTGTAGATTGGGTTATAGTCACAATTTGTTGTACATAATTTTTCAATAAAAGGGAAAGAATCGGGTTTCTTTTTTCTAAGCGTCAATACCATAGCCTAGGAAAATTCCGTAGCAAATAACAAAAAATAGAACACTAGGGGAAAATGACTCAGAAGCAGAGTGACAAAAGCCTTTGATTACTTTGGGTGAGGTGAACACATTCTCAAGTGTCTGCAGGAAAGACAACTTTTGAAACTCCATCTTCTTCCTTTTCCGTTATTGTTTGTGCCTTCCTTTTGGTGCTAGTGGTCATTGTACCATCTGCAAAAATGTTTATGCGTAAGTTGAGATGCTCTTGAAAAGGATGTGCATCAAAGCTATCTTGAAAAGAGATAAATAGAAAAGGCCCCAGACATTTCCTTCAGCCTTCAAAAGACAGAGCACAATGTTAGATTTATGTAGGAAGCCAAATAAGAAAGTTGTTTGTGAAGGCTTTTTCTTTTGTAGATGAGTTTCCTTTTACTTAAATGACATAATAAGGGCTGCTATCTGAATATATCTGTCCGTTGAATATGCTATTTTTATTAATTTTATAAACATCTATTGGGTTGTAGATTTTTGGGTTTTTGTGTCAGCAAACATTTATTAAGCACTTTTCTGGTCCAGGTACAATGTTAGGCAGCTGACTGATAAGATGATCTATAAAGACACATTTCTTCTGCTCGCAGAGAGCTCACACTCTATTACATAACAGACAAAAGCTACATTCGTTTATTTATTGGGCAGAAAATACGTTATGTGGCAGGAACTGCAGTAGACACAGAGAAGAATATCAAGTTAAGCAAGACATTGCTCTGCTCCCCAAGGCATTTTCACTTGGTAAAAAAAAAGGCACACATGTCACCTATAGTCTTCATATGAGTTTCAACATAAAATGCATTATAAAGAGAGGTACAAAGAAACTTCTAGGAGGCTTGGAGATGAAGAGAATAACGTCAGGCTTAAAGAATTAAAGACCAAGAAACATTCCGTAAAGGGATGACAACATTAGAAGGCTCTGTAGAATTCAATCTGAAAGGCAAAATTGGAGGAGAAGTGGAAGGAGATTTAGGTAAAGGAAACAATAGGGGAAAAAAAACCCAAAAAACATGAAATTCAGGTTTCAGAAATGTGTCTAAGTGGATAAGGAAGTAGAATATAGGGGGATGTAATTGTTTAATGGCAGATGTAGAACATTAAAGATTTGGTATATCTTCAGCCAGTGAAGGGAAATCATCAAAGGATTCTGTCCACTGAAGTGTGATTAGCGAATGATTAATCTGGCAGTGCTGTGCAACTTACAGGGAATGAAGGAGAGACCCTAGCTGGATCGCAGTCAGGAAGACTCAAAGCAAAGCAGCAGAGAAACCTAAACAGCCCAAACACAGCCGTCTAGCACAAGAGTTAAATGCTACAATGCCAAAATAACATCAATCGAATAAGATGCTTCACTATTTTATAATGAAAAAAATAATGAATAAAAGAATGGTCAATCAGGATCTAAGAAAAATGGTATTTAAAAAAATAGTTCTGGAATTTCTGTGAATTGCTTCTGGAAGCATGAAAATTAGCATTGGGATAGGTCAAGTTTGAGCCTTCAGAGAACACTGTGGCATATTTTTTCATTAGTAGCTTTTTCTCTTGGAAAAAGCAAGAAATATTCCTTACTTTTTTTCTCAAAGGTGCTGGTTCTCTAGAAAACTGTGTGTTAATTCAGTTTGCAAGGCTTCATCAAAATCTGGCTTGGTAGCCATAAAAAGGGCCTTCTCTCCAGGGAATAGATTAGAGTTAATCTAAAATTCTCAGCTCCATGCAGAAAATTAGTGCCTTAAATAATCCTAATACCTCTCTGATCATTTTAAATTCATGTAAAAATAGTGTAGAGATTGCTATTTAGTATATTTAGGAGTGGAGAGGAAGTTAATGATAGATGGAGAAAGACTTCTTTAAAAGCAATCTTACAGAAGAAAAGTTATTTAAGATGCAACTTCGTGTAACTGAACTCTAGAGACTGGAGTTCATCACTTTAAAATCCATTAGGGACAATATTATTGCATTTAGTTGCTATTTTTCCCTTTACATGTCCTGCCTGGTGACCGAGACAGACATCATTTGTAATGTGAGTGATAATGGAACTAAATGCTTAAGAAGATGCATGGTATTTTCAACCTGGCTTGATGGCAAAATGTTCAAAAAGTGTTTCATTTTCAATGCTAAATGCTTTCATTTGTAGATAATTTGGTCTCTTCCACTTCCACAGTGTCAGGGTAACAAGGAGGCCTGACTGCTCCCCTGCGAGGTGAGAGGACACTCAGTTTACCCCCTTGTTTCTTTGTGTTTCTCGGTTTCTGTGTGAGGCTGGAGAAAGAATGCATGGCCTAGATCCCACACCCCTGGGAGAAAAATTCAGTTCTTTTCTCTGTGCCTTCCTCACTGTCTTTTTGGGAGGCACAGCTTCTCCAGGGCGGCTGGCTTTGGAGGGCTCACTGTTCCATGCTCATAAGTTAAACCTCACTTCTCATAATGAATTTATGAAACAGATACTATTTTCATTATCCTCATTTTAAAGATGAAGAACACAAAGTAAATAGAGGTAAAGTCACTGCTCAAGGTTACATATGAACAGCATTATGTGTCACATAATTAATAAGAGACTGAACTTAAGTAATCCGATGGCTGTACTCTTTGGCTACAAACACCATGCTACCTACTCTCACGGAGGCAGTATATTTACTTCATGACCCACTCTAAGGGGTCCTGAAGTGGTTAGAGTGGTTGTGACTACTCTAAGGTCACAACCTACAGTTTGAAAGATGATGAACAAGAATGTATCCAGCAGAGGATGACAGAGTTGATAAAAGAGGTCATTTGAATCCACACCCTTGGGAGAATGACTAAGAACTGAGAGTACTCAGAAATGATTTGTACTTTGCTTCAAATATCAGGGATTCCAAAAAAAATGTATGCACATTTAAAGAGATGGTATCTGTGTATTCTTTTTCAGAGTTGAATTGAATTACTGTAGCGATGTGTAGTATGACGTTCACTCAAGAGATGGAGACAAGCAAATTCTGGAGTCACTGTGAGACAGGCAGGACAAAGAAAATGGCCTAAGTTCAGTTGTTGGAAGAGTTCAAGGCCATGGTATTAGAAATTTGATAATGTTGTGGAAGTACAAAGATACATAAGGCATGAGCGTACAACAGAACCTCCAACACACCTAACAATTGCACTCATTCATGATGAGCTTGAGATGTGTGGTGCTGTGTGTGATGTGCCGAAGGGAAGATCCAGGTGGCCTGGGACGCTAGCAAGTCCTACTGCTTCTGCTGTGCTGCTGAAACATTTTACATTCCTGTCACAAACCAAGTGCATGTGGGAGGAGTTAGCAGAACAAGCAGATAATGATCTTAAAACAGCAACATGGAAAGTTTTCATTCCAAGATTACTATATACACCAAAATATGAGAACTTCCTTTGTTAAGAATCTGCCAGCCCAATGGATAGGATGAAGAGGTGTGGTTGAGTATCTCCCACATTCTCCTGACTTCACACCCCTTAACTTCTGCCTATGGGGGACCTTCAAGGATGTGGTATGCCATAGAAAGTCAGCTATACTGGAGGTACTTTAAGGAGAAATTGAAATGGCATGTGCAGTGATACAAGTGGATACTTTGGTCAGTGTTGCTCGAGCATTAGTTCACCATGTCAGAAGCATCTGGGTGCTGACAGTGACCACTCTGAGCACCTCTGGTAATCACAGATGTCAAACGTTACTTGTATACATTTTTTGATATTGGTACATATTATTACAATTTTAATATAGTTTTTTCCTTTCTTCCAATGTGTATACTTTTGGAGGCACACTCCATATTTGAAGGGTTTTGTTTTTATTTTTTGCAAGAAGGGGGTGAGAGGAGATATCTAGGCTTCATTTCTTATAACTCAGATGGTAGGGACAATTCAATGGGCAGGAAAGGTCCATCGAAGACAACAAATACTTATTTAGTATAACAAAGAAAAATTTTCTAGTCATTAAATCTGACTAAAGGGCAATGAGTTCCCTTGTGAGGTAGTGAATTCTCTTCTCATTTAATCAGTAATTACAAGGTGTCTATCCAGATGTAAGAGACCTTTCTAGGATATATTCACATATGAACATAGCAGGAAAATCCTAGGTCCTCATGGAATGTTCACTCCAGTTGAGTGAGATGGATAACAAACATAGTTAAAAGTGTGTGTATAAACATAAATAAATAATGATGTACTATGATAAATGCTATAAAGAAAAGTAAAGAAACAGAATGTGATAGTGATTTATGGGGCCTGCTAATACATGGGAAGTTTAATAAAAACTTTTTGATATGGTGACATTTGGGCAGAATCCTTTAAAAAGTGAGGGATAGTCTTCTGTTCTCGGGGAGCTAAATATAGCAAGCTACTGAAACAGAAAATACAAAGGCCATGAAGTGTTTGTTCCTGGTGGTTTGGAGGAATGTCCAGTGGCCAGTAGCTAAATGTGAGTTGTCAAGAGGGAAAGTGGTGGTAGAAGATGAGCTTAGACAGGTCGGGTGGCATGGAAGATTATGTAGAACCTTCCAATTACCTGTGTGAGAAGAGAAGAAATTTGAGCCAAGAAATGACTTGTTTAACTTAACTTTTAAAAGTATCACTCTGCCTATTGTATAGAAAATTGTAGAAGTGGCAGATTATTTAGGACATTATTGTGCCTAATTTATTAGGGATGTGATAAAAAAAGATTCACTGCTCCTGCATAGCATACTAGAATATTTCTAGGGTCTCTTCTGACTTTGGGATTTGGGATTCCATATTTCAATTCACATTTCAAATTCTTTCCAGTGTTAAAAGGTCATGTACATAATCTCTAATGATGTTAGAGAAAATAAACACACCCTTAATGGAGGCTTAACAGAAGGAAGACTCCCGAAGATTAAGTTTTATATATTGTGATCCAATGTGTGTAAAAGGACTAAAAATGGACTTGAAATAATTGCTCACTGGTATATAATTCAAGAGTGGTCAGGTTTCTGGAAGCATTTAGATTTGTCTCCTTAATCACTGTGACTAAAGCTATGCCCCCGCTCACCACTGAATAAGAAAGAAAACTAAATTATTTCAAGACTTTTTGTGGTTTAAAAGTACTTTTTAACTCAGCTGGAAATATTTTTTTAGAATTATCAGTAAAAGGCAGCAAACAAATTATGTAAACTCTGATTTGGCCCTGAGTTAGTTGTACGTCTTCAAGTCCATGCTCTTTAATTTCTGTGATGTCATATCTACACATCCATCTGTAATTAGAGTATTCAGTAAATTTTATATTAAATGTGACATGATGTCACAAATTATTTATGAATGTGAAGATTTTTTTAAATTTACATTTTCAATTATTTCCAGGTCCATTGGATCTTTAGCTGGTAGGATAATAGTATTTAAGGCAGGGGTCCTCAAACTGCTGCCCGTGGGCCACATGAGGCAGTATAATTGTATTTGTTCCCATTTTGTTTTTTTACTTCAAAATAAGATATGTGCAGTGTGCATAGGAATTTGTTCATAGTTTTTTTTTTTAAACTATAGTCCAGCCCTCCAATGGTCTGAGGGACAGTGAACTGGCCCCCTGTTTAATAAGTTTGAGGACGCCTGATTTAAGGAAATACTATAAATTAGATATGACAGCTAACAATATTCTCATTTTTAGAAGATGTTTTGGAAATTTTACATTACAATGGTTTCTGTATTTTTAATTTTCTTCCATTATGAATATGTGAGCTACTTAAGATCAAGGGCCATATCTTGGTATTTCTCTTATAGACTTCTCAAAGGTAAAGAACACATACTATGTATTTGATAAATACTGTTTGACAGATGCCTAGGAAGTCTGAGTTTCTTTCCTGGTGCCAGCTTGCTTTCCAT
This sequence comes from Loris lydekkerianus, assembly GCA_963574355.1. Taxonomy (NCBI): domain Eukaryota; kingdom Metazoa; phylum Chordata; class Mammalia; order Primates; family Lorisidae; genus Loris; species Loris lydekkerianus. The sequence goes on along the minus strand of CAUYPK010159091.1, from coordinate 10,263 downwards.
GATACCAAAAACTCACTGCCCACACTTGTTGCTCTTGGATTTCCTGCCTGGGTCTCCTAGGAATCTGTAATAAATGTATAAAGAAGACAGAACGGGTCTATTTTCCTTCCCTCTGAGAAAGGGAAGATGAGTTAGTTTACAGGAGATGTCTCCGGTTGGAGAGGAGTTCATTGCAGTGAAGGGTGGTTTCCTTCTCCTAACAGTTGTTTAGCTTCAACTGGGGATCTAAAGGCCACTGGTAAATTTAAGTCATTCATTTCTTCTTCTTCTTTTTTTTTTTTTCTCTCTTTTCTGCATACAATGTTTAGGCAAAACCAGAAGAGTACATGATATTATTTCTTCCTACAAGATCTAACATTCAAATTAGGGTAAGAAATCTGAGCACGTGACAAGTGTGAATACAACTTCAGTAGAGTGGAGGGAAAGGAGCCAGTGTAGGCGAGAGTTGTGTAAAGGTTGATAACTCATGAACAAGAGACAAATGGCTAAGAAGCCTTCAGGATTAAGTATAGACTTTCTCAAGAGGAAAGTTGTTTGTGCATTTTGTAAGGACATGGAAAATAATAGGAAGGCGTTGAAGAAAAATATGAATTTAGGAGCATAATAATTCCAAAAGCAAAAAGTGGTTGGATCTACGTGACATCTTGCAGAAAGGGAGGAGTATGTTTTCTTCTGAGAAGAGAAAGTAGACCATGAAGAAAAACATACATCTTACTTTGCCAAAATTGAAAGTGTCCCCTACCCCCATGAAAACACTTACTGTGAACCTATGACATCATAATGCAGCTATGCACTGCTGAAATATTGGGATGCTTTCTAGGATGCTTTCCTAATGCATCATTAGGGGATTTTGTAGTTTGCAAACATTGCAGCATGTACCTGCACAAACCTAGATGGTATAGACTATAGCATGCCTGTTACTGTGCTGAATACCATAGCAGGGGTCCTGAAACTTTTAAAACAGGGGTCTAGTTCACTGTCCCTCCGACTGTTGGAGGACCGGACTATAGTTTCAAAAAAAAACTATGAACACATTCCTATGCACACTGCACATATCTTATTTTGAAGTAAAAAAACAAAACGGAAACAAATACAATCACACTGCCTCATGTGGCCCACGGGCCATAGTTTGAGGACCCCTGCTAGGTGATTGTAACACAGCACTTAGTATTTGTGTACATAAACACATCTAAACCTAAGAAAAGATACAGTAAAAATATGGTAGTCAACATGGTCTTCTGTCTACCAAAATGTCGTAGGCAGTGCATGACTGTAGATGAAATTACTCATTCCTTTATCATGTGTATCCTCTTAATACCTTAACAAACTTTCTAATTTCACAAACAATTCTATTCATAACCCATACTTCTCATGTGTTATTTTATACACACACAAATCTATGTTAACAGGTGAATCTGCTATTTTACTACTTAGTGTAACATAGTCCGTTGCATTTTTTCAGGATATATAACCTTATTTACTGAACGTCAAAAATAAACATAACCTCTGTAGATAGCTTTAACACCTTCAAGTGTGATGTGGTTAAGGCGGATGGGATGAGAAGGAAAAGGCCATTTGATAAAAGCTTACTTCTCAGTCACGTTTTGCCTTCATCACTTTTCTTTCCTTAGTGAATCTACAGAATTCCTGCTGCATTCAGGAAAACTTTAAAAATATAATATGTTTCTGGTAACCCTACTAAACTTCTCAGTACTTTCAGCATATTTTCCTTATAACTATTGCTATAGCACCTGAAGTTCATTGACACATGATCAAACTGATGCTTTCTGTATCTATTTCATGATCACAACAACACAGCTCATCCTCAGTGAAGAATCTTAGGAAAAAACAAAAATTTAGATTATGGAATCCTCTTACCAGGGCCAAGAAAGAAGCTAAAAGTAGATTACACTTTTTTTTCTCTCTTTTTAATTGCTGGAATTAACAAGAAGACATGATGTTACATATATGCTGGATAAACAGGAATGTGGTTTTCAAAGTTTGCCACCTTTCTTGGGCTGACTTAAAATGACTTTCTGCTATTTCTGTAGGTAGGTCATACATTAACTCATTTTACTTTTAGATGCATAAAAAAATTATGCATGAGCAAATCTTCTCGGTTATAGATAATGTAACATAACAATTGGAAGATTGTGTATTTTAAATTGACAATGAAAAGTCGTTCTTTTCAAAATACTCTTCAATTATACTGTTTCACGATGCTGGTAGAGGACACTTCTAGACTAGAGAATACTCAAGTAAGTGAATTAAGTTTTCTCTTGGCCTCCTGTAGTTTCCAGTTAATGGTCAGTCTATCACAAAGTGTTTTTAAAATAGCTAGTTATCACCCAGTACTGTGCTAGGTAATGGGAAGTATATCTAGGGCACGTAGAATCTAGCTGAGAAGACTACTGAATAATTCAAAATGGTCAAAATGGTATATTATCAAATAGCTGGCAAGGTACACAAAAATCATGGATTTTCTAGAGTTTGGTAATTTTCTATTCCCTCTTCCCCATTGGGAGGGTAGAAAAAACTAAAGTGCCATGAGCTATGATGACCTTCCCAAGGTCACACCTAATTGGGGGTAGGTGGAGAACTGGTATGCATTGATTTGTTTAACTCATTATAAACTGTTTATCTCTAACATTTAAAGAAAGGACAAATAGGTGTTACCTGAGTTAGCTGGAGATAGAGATATAAGGGAGCAGAAAGCTGAAATCAAGTACTTGTATTAAAGACCCCAAAATAGAAATGGTATTTATTTATGAATACTTAACATGTTTTTCGACTATAGGATGCAAGATACTTCACAATTGATATATTTGCTATATATGCTGCATTCATAATTGATATCATAATGCTCTTGGTTTTTCCCTGAATTTATCGAAAAATGAGTAAGAAAACAGCTGTTTTGTTGTAGAGTGGTTTCATTTCTCACCCTATACATTTATCTCTGTATTTCTGTTTCTCTTAACTTCTGAAAAAAAAGATCTTTCATATCAGTTATCTATATTCCAAGGAAGGATATTTTTCTTCATTACATCCTTTTATTTCTATGGGGCATATTCAACTTAGAGATCTGATAATATTCTGATATTTTCTTATGCTTGATTTTAAATTCTCAAATGGGACTATAATCCCCAAATTATGTTAATGAAAATGCTCTTCATTGACATTTTTAATTTAATAACTACATGTTGATGCAGACTTAACAGGTTAATTGTTACATATTTAATTTAACAATTACCTTTAGAAAAAAATACTTTTTTACTAGTTGTTTTTTACTAGTTGTTATTTTACTAGTAATTTTATTACTTGTTTACTATGTTGTTTATCCTTTTCCAGCCACAGTTCTGTGTTAACATTCTTAGTTTATTTTAAATCATAACTGTCAGACTGGGATTTATTTGGCATAATACATATATATTTGAATTTATTATTGCCTGCTTTGTCAAAATATATTTAATGATCCTCTTTCTAAAGTCTTTCATGTTCAGTTTTATCCTATAATGCTGTGATTAATGTCTAAACTATACACTAAGACATACCCATTCATATAATGTTTGCTGCTGTCTATTGTACATAAGAGTTTTCCATGAGCATTTTTCCATGTCATGTTTTATAGACTCATTACTTCATTTTTATTTGACTTCATGAATTAGGTAATATGCTGATATCTATTGATTTATAATTTTCAGGTTTTTTGTCAGATATGATATACATATACAATCTTAAAGTCCTTGAGGTGAGTTTGAAAACCAGGATGCAGAACTAGTATTGGGAGGAGATGTCTGATCTTTAAAGGTTGCTAGAAGCCACTCCTTTGCTATTTCTCCAGGGGACCCTCAATGTTGGTATAGTGGAGTTAGTCTGGGTTCTGAACTATTTCTCTAAAACTTCTGGGTAGCACTTCTCTATTCCCCCAGCTTCTAACCTTGTCATTAAATTTACCCTTTAAGACATCGTTTTGCTTCTCTGAACCTTTGTTTGTTATCCTAAGTGTGCTTTAAATTCTCCTTTGAAGATCTCACCCAGTTCATTTAGATATGCTTCCCTTTGGCGGTATTCTACTAGAGTTTACCCCACAACCAAAGAGGAAGAGAGCAGATTCCTCCCAGGTAAAATTTAAAACCTTGAGTGTGATTGTGATATCATTTCAGTGCTAGGGACTGAGAGGCTGGGATTGTCTTTTCCTTTTCCCTCCATTTTGTTTTCCTGACACAGAGGGGAAAAAATCCAGTCATGCTAAATGTTACATATAATACCCACATACTCTGGGAGGAAAATGGCACTTGGGGTCAAGGGTTTGTATGCATAGATCTTGCCTCAGTACCCTGAAGGTCATGAATTACGATATTTCAGATTCAATCATCTCCAGAAAGGTAATTGAAAAATAAAAAGTGCCTTATAACTATTACCATTTTTATTTGTTGACATAGTTGGATACAAAGTTTTATAAATAGTTCTGACCACATCTTGCAACAGTAATTAGAAAACCAGGTTATCCAAATGCCAAAACAATACACAAAATCCGAACTTTAGCTGAAGAACATAGTCCAGCAAAAGACCACTCTCCTAAGTGAAATATGGCAAAATGGAAAACCAAACACCATATATATTCAACAAGAAATTTGAACTAGTTGATCAACTCTTGTGTACATGTAAGGAAGCAAAACTCAACAGAATTCAAGGAAGTGGGAGAGGGAAGGAGCGGGTAGGTAAATCTACACCTAATGGGTACACCACATACTTTCTGAGTGAAGGACACCCTTACAACTTTGACTTAAAGTATGCAAAAGCAAACTGTGTAACCAAGGCGTGTGTACTCCCATGATATTCTAAAATTTAAAAAAGAAATGGCCATCATACCTGCTTTTTCTTTTCCCAAAATGTTACACATCTGCAGTAACTACTCCCAGACCTCACTTGGGAATATTAATATATAGCCTAAAATGTTTCTAAACTTTACATGATTGAATAACTCTTTTGGTAATTATGATCAATTTAAAAAATTATCCAGTGAATCATGTTGATGTGTTATGATCTCAAATTAACTTCTTTTGTGATGACTTGTTCAGTGACTCAGATCCTATGAAATTATAGGGAAAGACACCAAAGTGTTGAGAAAACTTAAAATAAATAAATAAATCTTGTAAGTGTGTGTCCCAGTGTTTTCATTTATTTTTGAGGGGGAGAATAGACAAGTCAAGCCAAAATATTGCTATTTAGAAACAGCCACTAAAATTCAGTGTTTCATTAACATTTGGAAAGAACACTGGAATTCTAAACAATTTCAGGCAGGCAAAAGTGGAAAAGTTGTTTTCTAAAAAGCAAAACATTGTATACTGCACATGTCTCATAAGAACTCAAATTTTCACCTATTTGCTGCCCTTCTGTTGGAGGCTTCAGATCCTCTTACTGTAAACAACGCACTTGTGTGTTTTGCCCTTATACTCTTCAAATCTTATCACTATTCTCTGCTTACAGAAACACTGCAACCTAACTTTTCTCTTGTTTTCTTCATAATGTCTTCTTATCATAATGACTGTGGCAGGTTCAAACCTGGCCCTGGCCAAAAACTGGGAAAGAAAAAAAAAAAAAATTCCCTTCTCCAGTTAAGCGCTAGCATGGAGAATGATTCAGTTGGTTTTTCTATGCCACTGTGTTCATCAAAATCATTCTCACTTCACCATTTCTCTCTTATTTTTTGAATAAAACACAGGAGTGGTACACTTATCAATGACATGAGTAGACAGTAGCTACAGTATCATCACTTTTAAAAAGAAAGAAAAATGACATAAAATTGATTGAATATGGCGATTTAAAATAACAAGAAATCACTCAAATTCATACATGGTTTGTTCCATGTTGTGTGTTTCAAATGGAGTATTAGTTAAGGCCTCCCCTTGTTTCATTCTGTTGCTATTAATTTTTAGCAAGGATTGAGTGAATGGAACAGTAACTTTCAAGCTCTAGGAAGAACACTCCTCAGCAGTTAGGTTTCAGGATACATTCCTAAATTGCTCAATTGTAAAAGCAGATTGACAAAAAGAGTTTTACACTGGAAGACAGAAAACAAACCTATGGACCTAAAAGCGAATTGTAAGACAAGCTTTCTGCATTCCCAAAGGCGAATGATGCTGGGGAATTTTTCTCTGATCAAAATTACCCTTAAATAATTCATACTACCTGCTTTTAAATGACTGTAGCTTGGGTATAAAATAATAATTTTTGATGCTTCAAGTTGTATTTTTATGTGTCATGTTGTGACATAAAATGTTGTTTTCTAGCATATGGAATAGATTCATACTGTTTTTAAGTATTAGCCTGAATGTAGAAATGTCTTTAGCAATTCTCACATTATAATAATAAAGTAGAATTTCTTTATAGCCAATGAAAGATGGTTGTCCTGGTAATTTCTGTCATCATCCCCTAATACATGACTTCCAAAAACACCTATTTATGGCTTCATCTGTTTAGACAGTGACACTTATCACTTTCTTTTAAGAATATGTTTAAGAACCAGCATAGCAATATAGAAAAATCATTGAATGGGGCATCAGAAAACTGGGTTTCCTAGTCTAGATTCTGCCACTCATTAGAGCAGGCGTCCTCAAACTGCGGCCCGTGGGTCACATGAAGCCGTGTGATTGTATTTTTTTTTTTACTTCAAAATAAGATATGTGCAGTGTATATAGAAATTTGTTCATAGTTTGGTTTTTTTTTTAACTATAGTCCAGCCCTCCAACGGTCTGAGGGACAGTGAACTGGCCCTCTGTTTAAAGAGTTTGAGGACACCTGTATTAGAGAAACCAAAAGTCAGCTATTTAACATGTTCCTTTCCTTCTTTTATCACATGACATAGGGAATTGAATCAGATATTTCTAAAAATTGTTTAAAAAAATTTTTTTTGAGACAGATCTCACTTTGTCACCCTTTGTAGACATAGTGCCACAATATGACATCATAAGTGCCATGGCATCATAGCTCACAGAAACCTCAAACTCTTGGGCTCAAGTGAGTGTCTTGCCTCAGACTCCCAAGTAGCTGGGACTATAGGCACCCACCATAACGCTCGGCTGTTCTTAGAGGTGGGGTCTCACTCTGGCTCAGGATGATCTTGAACCTGTGAGCTCAGGCAATCCACCCTCCTTGAGCTCCCAAAGTTCTAGGATTACAGGTGAGAGCCATGGTGCCCGGCCCTGTTGTTTCAAATTGTAAAATAATATGGCTCAAAAGGTATTCCCCATCCCATCATGCTTAAAAATACAGCTGAATTATCTCACCTCACTTTTCTATCATTTTATCTGTCACTACTTATATCTATTTAACCTCCAGATCCTTTAATATTTCCCTAAGATAGTGTATCTCAAACCTTTCCCACTTCCAAGTTTCTTTTGCCAGATTTTTCTCCCTTTGCCAAATGCCTTTTCAATTCTTTCAAAAGGCAGAAGGTTGGATTTTGGACCAAATATTAACTGCTCTCTAAGGGAATGTGATTAATTTCAACTTTGTGATTAATCCAAACATGCATCTTATGCAAACCATCCGATTCCATGAAGCAAGGATTTCTTGAGCACTTTCCTTGAATCTAAAATTACACCCTGAATTTACATCAACCTCTACTTTAAAACACCATTACATACATTTTATTATATTCAAATACCTACTGTTACTTTTCTACATAATGAAATTTCACAGATCCACATGACTTGAACATTGGATGGTGGAATATATATTTTTTAAACTTAGAAACTTCCAAATTGTAGAAAACTATCATTTTCCAATAGTTGTAGAATGATGAAGGCAGTACTGGGGAGTTGGCTATTTTCTGAGCTATCAGGAGAAACATGTCAGTAGCATTAAGAAGGAAATTCTTAAACTATAGGAGGATTCTTCGTTTTACAGACTGAAAAATTGCTTTTGGTACCTAGGGGAGGGGCCCACTTAGCCCACTCATGAACTATTTCCTTCTAAACAATTTTATTGAGGTACTATTTTACAACAATAAAATGTACTCATAATTTTGCAATTTGATGAATTTTGACAAAAATACTCTCCTATGTATCTGTCATCACAATCAAGATAAAGAATATTTCCATTTCCTCCAATTAGTCACTTATGCCTCTACCCAGTCTCTTTTTCCTACACCTGATCCAGGCAGCCAGTGATCTATGAGTCCATTTAAATTAGTGCTTCCTAAAATTTTGCATAAATAGAATCATATAATATGTTATTATGTGTGTGTCTAGAATCTTTTGGTGACCATGTTTTTGAGCTCCATATGCTATTATTGTGCATATTAATTGTTCCTTTTTTTAACTGCTGGGTGGCAGTCCATTGTACAGATGCACCACAATTTGTTTATCTGTTCAATTAATGGATATATGAGTGTTTCCAATGTTTATGTTATTGTAAATAAAGCACCCGTGAATATTCATGTACAAATCTTTCTGTGAACATGTTTTCACTTCTCTTGGATAAATACCTAAGGGTAGAACTGCTGGGTCATATGACAGCTGAATTTTTAACTTTGTAAGAGACTACAGAACTATTTTCCAAAATGGAGTAATGCCACTATATTCCTGACAGCAATCAGGGACAGTTGCAGCTGTTCTCTATCCTCACCAACATTGGGTTTTATCCATTTTTTTTCATGCAGTCATTCTAAGGGCTGCAGTTTTAATTTGCATTTTTTAAGACGGCAGCTGTTGAGCATCTTACTATGTACTCATTGGCTCTTCACACATATTCTTTTGTAAATGGATCAACTATTTTGTCCATTTTTCATTAGGTCGCTTCTCTTCTTATTGATTTATAAGAATTCGCCGTGTGTTCTGTAAACAGACCACAGGAACTTAGCTAACGTAAAAGTCTTCTTCTTTAAATGGCCAAAAAAAAAAGTACAAACTAAGTATTCTACTTGGGTTTTTGTGCAAATGAAAAGTATCAAATATGAAAAAACATTATTTTATTATCAGAATAACTTAGAGACATTTAAGACCTCAGGTCTCCCTGGCTGATGTATAGTTCATCACAGAAAAGTGACAGTAACATTCTGTCCATAAAAAAGCAGGTGCCACAGAAGTGGCCTCGGCAATTGGTTCTCTGGCTTCTTCCTGGTGTCTGAGCACTCAGTATCTATTGAGTGGATGAATCTAAAGAATTTTCTAGTGTTTACTTAACAGTCTTTCAACAAATGACTGATTTCAGCTCTCTGCCTAATGGTATTATAGGCAATACAGAACAGGGATGTTTATGAGGATATATATGCATTATATATATACACATATATACATACTTTTGTATCTATCTATCTATCTATCTATCTATCTATCTATCTATCTATCCATCCATCCATCCATCCATCTATCCATCAATCCATCTATTCATCTATCTTATCTTTGCCCTCAGGGTGCTTATAGGCTAATAATGAGAATGTGTAACCAACATTCTAGTGGGGGAGACAAACAAAGTGGGAGGTGGTAGGTGCTTTGAAGAAACATTTTAGAATTTAAAAGAAAGAGAAAGGGTCAAGGATGGGTGGAAGAAAACTAAAGTAGCTTGCATGGGGAAGTTGTCTGTTTTTATAAATGTGACAGCTCTGTCCTTTGGGAAGGGAGAAATCCCAACTCCCTGGGGCTTCCTTAGAAAGGAGACTTCAGGCGGAGGCCGTGGCAGGTGGCGAGGCCTTGCTGAGGAGGTTTACAAGTAGCAAGGGGCCTGTGTGGCTGGGGCCTCCAGTGGGAAATGAATCGAAGGTAGTGAGTGATTTTTTAACCCTATGAAATGACCTTTTCCCTCTGAGTGAGGTAGGAAGTCATTAGAAGATTTGAAGTTGAGGACAGATTATCTGACAGAAAGAATGATATGACTGGATTCACCTTTTATGGGGGCCTCAATTTCCAGTTATATCTTTGAGGACTCATTTTTTATTTTTTTATTTTATTTATTTATTTATTTATTTTTTAAATCATAGCTGTGTACATTAGTGCAATCGCTTGTACCCATTCTAAGATGCACTGAAGATGTGGCCCCACCCATTACCCTCCCTCCACCAAAACCTCCCCCCTCCCTTCCCCTTCCTTGGCCCTTTCCCCATAGTCTTGTGTTATGGTTGGGGTATAGCCTTCATGTGAAAGCTATAATTTAGCTTCATAGTAGGGCTGAGTACATTGGATACTTTTTCTTCCATTCCTGAGATACTTTGCTAAGAAGAATATGTTCCAGCTCCATCCATGTAAACATGAAAGAGGTAAA